>JACCHZ010000030.1:0-47287 GCA_018907045.1 Wiebesia pumilae
AATTAATTGTAAAATCAATTATAATTCCTATATATTCGATAATCTCAAAAAATGTTCACTAATATAAATATTATTTTTATGACACATTAAATCTTTAATTTATTTATATCTTCAAAACAATAATTATATCAAGTTTTTGAAATATTAATATTAATTATTTATTTTTATGTTAATTGAAGTAAGTAAAACTAAAAGCTATTTATGTGTTAATTCTCAGTAAAGAAGTTTTGTAATATTCCAATATTATTTTGTGATAATAGACTCATAATAATTTCACAATATTTATTTATGTTTTCTTATATTAATATTATAATTATAAATAGATTGATTGTTTTTTATATAATTTACAAAAATAAAAAAATACTCGTAATGCGATTAGTTGTATTAGTATTCTTAAATTAAATGATGTTACATTATCCTTACTACATTTTAACATGTAACTCATTTCAACTATTTTGCGAATCAGGATTGGAATAGAAAATATAGAAATTCTTACTTAACGAGAAACTTCTTTAAATTCGCTTAAATAAAATGATTTCAATTACTTTTGAAACAATATTATTAATTTTAATAAAATAAAATTTATAACAACACTAATTAATTATAGTGAACTTAATAAGACAACTTCTTTATATAATAATAAACATTGAAACTATATTAATTTAGATGAATTAATAAAAAAAGAATTAAGTAATAATCAAAAGTTTATCGAAACGATAAATCGTCATACTAAAGCGTCATAAGTTTTATATATTCTTACGTAAAATATAAAAATACCAAAAATAAAAATTTATATGATATACTAATGTGTATAATCATATGTAGATAAATGTATATTATCATATATAGAATAATCAAAATCTAAAAATCGTTACATTTATATCAGAAAAGGAATTTTACTACAAATATTCAATTGAAATGTTTCAAAATAATTATTTTATTTGAGTTTAAGATTAAAATTCGTGTCCCAGCATTAATTTGTGTTTTCATTTTCCTATACTTAATTCATTAAAATGAAAGTCTTTTTTTTAATTACTAATTTGTTTTTAACGTAAGATTTTGCTCTCTAATATGATTTTATTTATCCTAAAATTTTTGGACCTTTCTAGTTTTAAAGATTCATGTCTTTTTTTCTTTTCAAAATGTGTTATACAACATAAATATTGTGTTACAGAGCTGTAATCAAATAGATTCATGTTTTTATCTTAAAAACTGTTTTTATATCATGGACTGTACTTTTCAAATACATTTTGAAAATTTAAGATACTAACTGCAGAGTTTTTTAAAAACTATTTTCACTTTTTTATAAGTTACATAAATATAAGAGTCTATATTAGTATACGTTAAAGTGTAAAAGTGTATGTAAAAAATTAATTAAATTGGCATTATTAATTCAAAAAAATATTTTAAATTGACAAGTTTTCGTTTCAAAATCCCCCTTTTATTAGCAAAGCAAATATATTTTTCTATTTATTAATTGTAAGATTTTTGTATTAAATATTTTCTTTGTCTTTTGAAAGAAATTTGCTCTTTATATTTTTAAATTATTCAAGACAGTTACAAAAAGTAAAAATAATTAGTCATTATTTTAATGGTAATTAATATTTATTTAAAAATTTTTAACTTTTCTCTAAAACTAGCATAGACATTCACATGTATATAATTTATTTTCTAAACGTTGGCGCATTGTAATAAAAAAGGATAGTTGTTTTTTTATTTATTAAATATCCATTGTTTCTTTAAATTTTAAAAGGAATATTAAATTTTATAATGTAAAAATATAGTAATTAGGTTAGCCAAATGCAGAAATTGTAAATTTATCTCATTTTAAGAAATATAAATCAAATTATTAAAACAAATACAGCAAAAAGTTATTCAAGCAGATGTTGACATCAATGTTGTATAAACGATAAAAATATGATTATTTAATATAATCAACTTTGGTTGTGTCAGAAATTATCTGTTGTTTCAACAGTACTATAAATACTAATTTTAATGATTAGTGTTAATCGCGATTTTGAAAAAATTTTGCAATTTCGAATAATATAATATATCAAACGTATTATGTTAAACTAAATAAATTTGATTTATTGAAAATTTTTTACATAAAATCGATTCGAAGGTCAGCCTATCAGATCAAAATTAACATTACGCATGAAGAGCAGCTACCTGTACCTACATATTCATTGTTTTATTTAACGATATATAAATTTTCTTATCAGAATTCAAGTAGAAATGCTTTTGAAATCATTCGAATATAAATTTATTTCTTAATTAAGACTTATATATCATAAGTTAAATAAAAATGTCTCTGAAGTGAGTCTAAATTTTTTAAATAATACTGACGTTAGTATATTTGACAGCATTGAATTATATAAAACGAGAATACGTAAGTGAATCATTAACAATGATGAGTCTCATAAAGGTTTTGAGAGATCTAAAAAGCATTGGATTTCTTAGATCATTAAAAAAAAGAAAAATATTTTTAATGCAAAGACAATTAAATTACTATCATTCCTTTTAAAATTAAATTACAGAATGTCAATATCAGATATGTAACAAGAAATTATTTATATCTTATAGTGTAGTTTTTTAATGAAGTTTTTAAATTATCCCTTTTAGGCAAAAATAATCACATATACAATTTGCAATGTGCGATGACGATGTTGCGGCACTTGTAGTGGATAATGGATCTGGTATGTGTAAGGCTGGATTTGCTGGAGATGATGCACCACGAGCAGTTTTTCCATCCATTGTAGGTCGCCCTAGACATCAGGTTTGTAATTTTATTAAAATTTATCTTTTACCCATAAATAAGATAGTAGCGATAAGAATCAATTTCTTATATGTACAGAATACTTTATTTTATTTTGTAATGATAAAGATAATAATATTGTATATAAAATGATTTTAGATTAACGAGCAATACGGTTCGCGACATATACGCACCTAAAATAGAGTAACCTAAATTATCTCTTTTAAAAGATGGAAATTATTATTATTGTATAAATAAAATACTCTTATTTTATTTATTTATAGCACTTACTTTCTGACGCTTAAAATCCGAGGATTTAGCGATAGATAAATTAACCTTTTTAGAATTCAGGATTTCCTATGTTCATCACATTATCCTCTGATTAGTGGTAGCGGTGTTGCATCGAAATGCTTTCATTTTTGTATATGAAATACGTTTTTCTTGTATTTACATTTATGCTCACATGTACGTAATCATCTAATATAAGCAAAAATAAGTTAAAATATATTCATATAGTATTACTATATAGTATATAGGGTTATTATATAGTATGTAGTATCGTTATATAGTATTATATATTATATAGTAATATTATAAATACATATAAAGGTATTATCGAATAATAATTTTATATATATGATAGACTTAAACAAAATTATTGGTAACTAATCATTACAGGGTTCTCGTTCTGCAGCGAATAAATCATATAAATATTTGAAAACATTGAGTCATAAGCTTTCAAAGATCTACAAATATATTTGATTGTCGAATATATCGCAAGACACATATATTGTAATTCTTTAAATGTACTTTTTTGATTTCAATATTGCTGAATTTAATTAAAAAAATGTTTTTTGCGTTAAGCAATTTGAATTACACTTCAATGACTTATGACCTATACAATTTGTGATTCCTTCGATGTGTAATGAAACAACTGCAACGTCCTTGTCCGTTCCTTTAATGTAATAATATCTGTCATAAACTAGTTAATAAAAAATGTGTAATAAAATTAACAAAGCCAATATATATATCATTTAAATATTTTGTATCTTTTAAGAGTATCATCTCAAACATTAATGTATTGAAGTAGGTGTAAACCAAGAAAACTATCAGTAATTAATTATGATTTATTTTATGGAAAAAGATTGAATATACTGACGATAGACAAACCCGTAGAATATCTATAATTTTATTTAAATTCGCTTAAAATACAGCTTGACTTTCAATATTTTATCAGATTGAAATCAAACTCGCCTTCTCCACTTTGGAAAATAATAGAATATAATCCCTTCGTAAATAAGTATGCATTATCTTGATATATCTCTTTCACCCTCACTTATATAAATCTAAAATCATTTAAACATTTATCATATAGATCACATTACTGTTAATATATTTTTTAAGAACTATCCATTAAATACTAATAGAATGATGATTTAAAAAACATGGTAGAAAATTTAAATACCAAAAGTAAATTCTGTTAATAACAAGTTTAAACATTTAAGAAAATTTAAGTATTTTGAAAAAATATTGCTATAATTAAAAAACTAATAAATGATAGAAATAATTATCTTCAATAAGAATATATAATAAAATTCTCAGAATTATGTGACTTCGTTCAGATGCCAATTTTGATAACATTAAATGCTATAATATTAGAATTATATTAAAATTTATTGATTTTTTACATTCATATGTGGCACATATAATCAAGTATTTCATATATTTATATTATAATATAATAAACATGTTTTACATTGGATAAAAATACTATAATTATATGGAAATAATATTTTTTTCTTATATTAGATTATATATATATATATATATATTACATATTTATTTTTTAATAACATTACTTTAATAATAACTAGTTTTATAATAATATTTTCTTATTTTTATAGTAAAGAATTATTAACTGATAATTTTATTTTATTAACGTTTTTGTATGTAGGAAAAATTTTTTACGTATCTGAAAATTTGAAATGTTGCCTTTTCCTATATAGTATACTTAACTTTTCAATATGATCTACTAACATGAATTTTACGAGATAAATTTTTAATGATATTAGATTACTTCTGATTTTTCAATCATTGTTTAGTTGTGTGAACTAAATTAAATTTCTCTTATTTGTTTGTCAAAGTACTTTATTTTGTTAAGTTCTCTGCACCACGAGCTCGTCATCGTGAATGAATAATTAGGATTAGAATTGTTAAAGAGTGAATACATTATTATTTATAACATTCCTAATAATGTACAATTAATAATTAATATACAAGTATACAAAGCAAAGTTGAAAACGAAAATATCTCCCTTTACAATGTAATGATTCTTATATACCAAACTCGTATATTTGAATGGTGATGGAGATTATGTCAACTTTATATTACCTGTAGTAGTTTGCATTTCTTGCACTTTTCTCAGCACCAGATATTTGGTATTATGGCAAAGATAATACCTCTTTATTAATCTTGAAAAATTTTTTAAGCCATTCGAATCTAAGCTGATCGAATTATGACAAATAACAGTACTGCATAATATTCGATAAATTTCATCAATCTGTTTTGCTCCAGATCAAAACAATTACCAACTAGGGATCTTTCTTATAACATCATATGTACATATATATCTTATAATATATAATGTAATAATATCCATATCCAATAATAAATGATATATCATCCAACATTTATACTTTGCTCAGTATTAATTTTAAACATTTAGTAGACGTAAGTTGTTAAATTAAAGTTCGTGCAAGAAAGTTAAAAATTATACACCATCATACAGAATTTAGAATAGATCAATCTCTTCATATTATTATTTTATTCATTGAAAAGATTTTCGTAAAGCTAAAATCGATTTAAACAATTGTTTTAATAGCATTATCTATGATAGTAACTATAAATAAATTATATATTACATATTAAGTATTACATATATTACTTATTATGAGGTATTTTATGAAATATAGTCTTCTAATGATAGCTATTGAGTTCAATATAATTCCAAATATAATAATAATAATCATAATAATAATAAAATAATAGAAGCCAATGGATGAAAATAATCAGATATTTTTTATACATTAATTCTGCAAATATTCTAAATAATTAAATTGATATTTATAGCAAGGAAATTATTTACTAAATATATAATAGAAATATTTTGCTATCTTTATTTTAAATGTTTTAAATTAAATTTAATTAGAGAAATTTATTAACAAAGAAATGCTTTAATTTATATAATTTATATCAGTATTTTAATTGTTATTGTGTACGTAATAAAAATTTGTCTATGAACAAGTATATAAAGGCAACGTTGAAAAAGTGACCGTTAAATTACTTTTATTAATTTTGATAAAACTCAATACATATAAATTATAATAATTAGCATCAATATTAATAGATAAAAAAGAAAAAATTATTACGTTTATCTTATTATTACTTATATCTATCGATATATTAGATATTATTTATTTGTAAATAATATATTTATGTTAGTTTTTTATAAAGTTTGTAACTTCTTAATCATAAAATACTATAAAAATATTTGCCATAGATTCTATGACAGCGGAATGTTGCCGCAATCGATTCTGATATTAATTTAATTGTGCTTATTTTATCCAATGTATATCATCCATTTCAGTATCCCATTACCTGACATTGCAAAAAAATAATGGATTCATAAATTATTGATGTAATAAAACGTGTTTAAATTCCTAATTCTATGCGCTTAACTTTAATTCTTTATCTTGATTACATGAAAACAGCTACATTTTCATAGTATATCCGCCTTCATAATAAAGTTTCAAAATTTTAATATAATTTTTTTTATTCCACTCCGAATATCTTAGAACAATAAAAATAGTCCCACTACCTTTTCTATTTTATATATGGTATGCATTGAATAGATTTTGTTCTGATATCAAATTAGATCATCGAATCGACTCAAATAATAATTTACCTTTTCTACTTTATATCAAAAAGTATAATAAGTATTGTTTCACATCAAGTATTGTTTAAAACATGTTTTTACGTTGTAAATTAGAAAGCTCCCTTAACATTTATTGTTATTGTCTCTTATTTAAATATAATATCTTAAATATGTTAACTTTAATATTTTTTATATATTATTAAATAATATTAATATTAAATGATATAATATAAAATAAGGTTAGTTGATTGAAAATAGATTTCAGAATATGCATACAAAATTATTCATTATATTGTTTGTCTACAGAATTAATGAAATCTTAGAATTTTGAACTTTTATAAAATTTTTATTTGCTTTTACAACATTTATTTTTATCAGATATTGTAAGTTATAGTTTTTTTCAGATTCTAATAGAAAATATTTTTATAAAATTTATAGTATTCTCAAAAATTTAAAACATTTATTCGTTATTTGTGCCCGAAAAAAATTAAGTTGAATATAAATTAATTTTAATATTAATTCATTTACTTATAATTAAATAAATGTTAAATAACAAAGAAGTAGAAACTATTATTATAATTTTAATTGTACATAATTATACATATTATACATAAAACAAAAATATATCAAATGAATTTTTTTTTAAGGGTGTGATGGTAGGCATGGGCCAAAAAGACAGTTATGTTGGTGATGAAGCTCAGAGTAAAAGAGGTATTTTAACTTTAAAATATCCAATTGAACATGGTATTATAACAAACTGGGATGATATGGAAAAAATTTGGCATCATACTTTCTACAATGAATTACGTGTTGCTCCAGAAGAACATCCAGTACTTTTAACAGAAGCTCCTTTAAATCCTAAAGCTAATCGTGAAAAAATGACACAAATAATGTTTGAAACATTTAACAGTCCAGCTATGTATGTTGCTATTCAAGCTGTACTTTCACTTTATGCATCTGGACGAACTACTGGCATTGTTCTTGATTCTGGCGACGGTGTTTCTCATACTGTACCAATTTATGAAGGTTATGCTTTACCTCATGCTATTCTTCGATTAGATTTAGCTGGACGTGATTTGACAGATTATCTTATGAAAATATTGACTGAGAGAGGTTATTCTTTTACTACTACAGCTGAAAGAGAAATTGTTCGAGATATCAAAGAAAAGCTTTGTTACGTAGCTTTAGATTTTGAACAAGAAATGGCTACAGCAGCTGCAAGTACTTCGCTTGAGAAAAGTTACGAACTGCCTGATGGACAAGTTATAACTATTGGAAACGAACGATTCCGTTGTCCCGAAGCTTTATTTCAACCTTCTTTCTTAGGAATGGAATCTTGTGGTATTCACGAAACAGTTTATAACTCTATCATGAAATGTGATGTTGATATTCGTAAAGACTTATATGCCAATACTGTACTCTCTGGAGGAACTACCATGTATCCAGGTATTGCTGATAGAATGCAAAAGGAAATAACTGCATTAGCTCCTTCGACAATTAAAATTAAAATTATCGCCCCTCCTGAAAGAAAGTATTCAGTATGGATTGGTGGTTCTATTCTAGCATCTTTATCTACTTTCCAACAAATGTGGATTTCTAAACAAGAGTACGATGAATCTGGACCAGGAATAGTTCATCGTAAATGCTTCTAAATTTACATTAAATATTAATTTACAAGTTACATTAAAAATTAAAAATATTTAATTTCTTAAATCAGTAAAGAGCAGGAAATGAGTTTCTTTCAGCTAGTTTCAAAAGTATCAAAGAATAAAATACAAAGAAGTGCCTTTAATATACAAATTTAATATTATTAAAATACTTTGTGATGATATAGTGTTATAATTGTTTGTTATAATATTTAGATCGAAAAGTGTTATCATATTATCATTGTACACCTTCACATATTAACTCATTTACATAATATACTTATTTATTATTTTCATAATTATAACATATCTTATGTCCTAATTTGAAATATACTTTTAAAAATATTTATTATAAAAATTCAAATAAAGTTCTTATGTTTTATACAGATTTATATTTTATCCCAGAAATATACGGATACAAAACTTACATTCAACATTCAATATTTTAGATTCATAATAAAAATATATATTAACTAATATTAATTAATATTGTTCAACAACCCTTCAGATTATTAAATGAAAATACAAAACGTTAATGAAAAAAATTAAAAATATTTCAATTGTATGTAAGATTAGTGGTAAAGAAGGCTACATTGTAATTTTCTTTTAATTAATTTATTAATTAACAGAGGTTGTCTTAATATTAGATAAATTTCTTTACATTCTCTGTAATGTTCATGACAATAATTTTGTTTGTGATATTAATCGTCATTTTGTCTCATGTTAATACACTATCTGTTACACATTTTAAGCATATTTGTGTGTGTTTGCTTAAGAAGTTTTCAAATATTAATATTTTACAATGTTGTTGAAAAAGAAAACAAATTTTAATCTATATTTAATTGATATTTTTATTTTATTTCTATAAAATGCATTTGAAGTTATTTTCTCTTTATATTTTATAAATAATTTTTTAATAAAAAAAGAATAATGAACGTATTCAAAAATAGTTCATAATTCTACGTTTTGTATATTATATTACTATATTATATTACTATTTATTATATTACTACTAATAATATAGTTAGATTTTTGAAATATTTTCCTTCTTGCAAATCATTTTTCTGTAAATTAAAATATTTCAATATTTTAAGAATTTAGTTAACGCATTTATAAACTTGTTCGAACATTTTAATATACTAGAAATATTATATATATAATTTGTAGTAATGAGTATATTTTATTGTAATAATTATATATAAACATCTGTAAGATTAATAACTTTTATTATTAAGACTTTTCTGTATTCAGATAAATTATTTTAATTAAATATTACCAAGATTTATCTATGTAAAGTTGTTATAAGACATGTGTTATAAAACGTCTAGTAAAATTGTATTTTCAAATTGGTTAATAATCAAACAATACTTTTATTCATCATTTCACAATATATTGTAAACATTTATTGATGTGTATCCTGGTATCTAGACCGTGATACATGTTTGTTTCTTTTTTTATATCTCGTAAATACTATAAATACACGTAAAAATTGCTGTCACTGCCAAAGCTGAACCATGGAATTGGAACGATGCAGATTTATAATTTGTTAGTGGTACACTCTTGTTTTCTTCAAATAGTTGAGAAGGAATGATTGAAGACTTTTCGGGACTTTACACTAATGAACCGAAAAGGAAAGAAAAAACCAAAGCAAGAGCCTGAAGAATTTTCTTCTAAATACAACGCTATTGTGTTTCATCGTACGGAGATTAGAGTTTTCTTTTTTTTCTGTACTCAACATAGAATTTCTCCTACCCTTCTCAATTGTTCTTTCAGAGGCGACATATTTTTAAGATTTTAAGTACTCTACTCAGGATGACTTTTTTCCTTGTGAGAAATAATCGTCTTTTTAAGGACATAACCTAGGTAAAGAAAACCGCTTTTATTAGGGAGCACGGAGTATATATTCATACTTGATTTTTCACTCGACTCGTATCTTTTTGTTTAGGAAAAGACTGCTGCTCTAGATGATTAAACTTTCCAATCTTTTTTATCCGCCTGTATCAATATTATGTATACAATCATGTGTAATTTTAATAATTATTTGTAAAAATCTATACGAATATTAATTTGTATTATTTTTATTTTGTATGTAGATAAATTATTTTAATAATATATCGCCATAAACCATAAAATTTAGATACGTATGACATATAATGCAGGATATTTAGTAAAATTTCTATTTTTCAAATGGATGGTAATCAACTATTCTTATTAATTAATAGAAAAAAACTCAGATATTATTATAATGTAATGTATAGAGAAACAATATATATATATATATATATATATATATATATATATATAGTTAAGACATCAGTGTTTCCACTGGTCCGTTTCAGTATAAACTCATTATATAACGCAACTCTCGCTATGTTAATGTTAACACCAGTCAATCAGGTGACAATAGAATTTTACTTCCTTTGAAAAGTAACATGAATCCATTACACACCAATTGATTTATCAAAATCTCACTTTGAATACTTGCCACGTTCTTATATACTACTTCAACATAACTCTTCTCTGAAGTACCAAAAATTCATACACTATACCGTGGTCTGGGCCGTGTATACTAAACCATTGAAGGAAGTGTTTCCTAGGTGACGGACTTTGATGAGGATGCTTCCAAGAATTTTTGAAATGCTTATTTGAAAATTTGCCTCAATCATTTTTTAAGTATTACAGTTATAATGCGTCATCACGTTCTTCTCCACGTGTCCTTTCGGACGCCGTGTAACGTTGATGCGTTTTACGTTTCGTGCGGCTTCGTCCCTGGTTTTAACTTTACTTGTCTTTCTGGTGGTGGCGGCGATTCAGTTCCCCATGCTTCCTGACTGTCCTGTCCCGAACGGTTCAAGGTCGGACCAGGTTCATGGTGGGAGAAGGAGGCACGAAGAGACCGGGGCGAAATAAACAAGGCGTCTTTCTTTACGTTTTAAGATCAAAACTTAGGATTATTTTTATTTAAGTAAATCTACAATGGTGTTGTTTATTTTGCAGTGCACTCACCGCTTACAAAGAAATCTTAACGGTTTACAGTTACAAATAATTATTATATATTTTATAATTTCTTAGCAGACCATTAAAAGATTTTGATTTATACGACTTTTCTTATGTACTAGACGGCGAGGTTTTTTTACAGGTATACGTCAGCGGGTAACGTACGCTTTTGACATACTAGGCGGCGAATTATAACAAAAAGATAATCGATCGAAAGGCGACATTTTCGCACAGACGGTGCGGCGGGATTATAATAAAGATCGATAAACCAGTGACGCGACACTTTCGCATATACGGTACGGCGGAATTACAATATTTATTAAACGGTGGCGGTGTATCAACGCGAGTTTACTCAGCGGGATCTCACTTACTATCGCGGCGGAAAATAGCGGTGGGGGAGTGTCTAGCCCGGAGGCTGTGTCTCCGAATGTGCGACCGCGGATCTATTCCTATACCCGAGGAAGTGCACCTAAAGTCGCACCAAGAGTCATGCGCCCAAAATCGGCATGACTGGGAAGCCTTCGATTCACGAACTCCACCTCCGTCTCTCGATTCCGCGTAAGCGGGCCCTTTTTATATGCTTTCGCGGGCTCTTCCTCTCACGCGTTCGTACTTGCGGACCTCGTAGAGGGGCCGCACCGCCTAGCCATTGCCCTTACAGCCGTGGGCCAGGTTGGTGGCGGGAAAATAACGGTGGCGGTGGTGCAAACACGTCGCACTTGTTCGCGTATAGCCTAGCGTTGCACTAGCTAGGGCATAGCCAGGACTAGACGCATAGCAAAGGTACCCCTCCACGGCCCCATGCTTTTTCTCGCTCACTCACTCATCATTCTCTCTCACACGCACCTCAGGCCGCGCACTCCCACCACGTGGGCATTCTCTTGCTCTCTCATACTTCCACTTTGCGGTCAACGCTGTGCCGCACGCACGCTATCTCGCTCGCATTCATACTTTCGTGCACTCTCTCGCTCTCTTATACTTCCACTTTGCGGCCAACGCTGTGTCGCACGCACGCTATCTCGCTCACACTCATACTTTCGTGCACTCTCTCTCTCTCTCTCTCTCTCATACTTCCTCTCTGCGGCCATCGCTGTGCTGCACGCACGCTTTCACTCACACTCACACTTCTACACACTTTCTCTCACTCGCACTTATTAATTTTTCGGGAGCCGGGCCTCTTCTTCGTCTTCCTCCCGGCTCTCGATCCACGGCATTGCTTACCTTTTGTGACGAAGGTATTCGTCGTAATTGAACCAGGATTGGCACCACTCACTCCATACCATGGAAGAATCAGGTTGACAACCTGTATTATAATATGAGAGCTGACTTTCTGCTTTACTTACCGTGTAGAATTCGAAACGACAATGACTTCATACAACAAGTGTAGGAGATCGCATAAAGTATATAATAGAGATCGACTAGATATAATACAGATCGACTCCCATGAGGTAGCACTCTTGAAAATTGTTACTTCTGCTCCATACCACTGCTGTTGGTACTGCAAACTGTGAGGGCATCACCGATTAGATTATAAGAACGCCTCTTAACTCTTCTCTTCTTCGTTAGAAAAGGCAGGGTGTTGACCTGAAACTGCCACTCTCTGGAACAGGGAAACTCGACAAAGATCGTCTTTGCAACATCGTTTGGAAGATCTCAGACCACAGAGATTCTGGTGCCAGAATTAGAGCTGTATGCGTTTGTTAACTGTCATCCATATTATCGATTTTTACCACCATATTGGGTTGATAGAAGAGATCCTGAAACGGCTTGGGGAAGCTAAAATTAAACCAAATTGTCAGAAATGTTAATTTGCTCTCTGCAAGCTTACCTGGGCCATTCATTCACTGAAGACATAATTCATATGGATCCAGAAAAAAATTAGTGCCATCGTGGCTCTTTCTCCGACTTTTAACATCAAAGAACTATGAAATTACCGTTTCCTTAAACGAACTGTTGAAAAACGCAGAAAATGGGAGTGGGAGCTTGTTCAACATAAATCGAAAGCTTTGAGACATTTTGTACCAGACCTAGCATGTAATGAGGTGTTAAGGACAGTGTTATCTCAAAAACAAAACAACACCGAACAAATCATCATCTACACCAACCGCACATTAAACGCGCCAAAGAAAAATTTCTGGGACACAAACAAAGATTACTTAACGGTGAAGTGCGGAATCTGGAGGATGAGAGATTATCTCAAGGAATACCATTTTACCGTTATCACAATAGAATTATGAGATTCAGATGTAATGTTGATGTTACCGTTATGTTATTGTTACAATTTGTCTTTGTTATTTTAATACTTACTCTTTTTCTTATTATATGTTGGCGGCTTCTCAATCTTTTCATTTTTTTGCTTAACTTATCTTAGCCTGAAAAGCTTGAAATCGCACCGGGTTTATTTTCCAGATGGAGGGACAAGAAAAACCAGAATTAACTAAATCTTTTTCTCTTTCTCTCAACAAGCCTGGGTAAAAGGAAGCAGGGCCGAGAATTCGTCACCTAGATCCATGGCTAAGGAAAGCGCTAAACGCCCGCCACCATTTACTACCCTATCTCCCTTCTTTGTAAATAACCCTACCTCGATATCAAGCTATCCTCGCATCCGTAGGAAGGACACCAAACACGGACAACAGCCAACCAATGCAAGAAATTGTAACCTCAGAGTCCCTGCAAAAAACCGAACAAGAATACATTTGCATTCCTCTCACCTCTACTTGAGAAATTTTGCTTATCGAAAAAAACGGGACATCGTTACAGGATTAAGTTTAAACTCTATTTATTTCATTTGCCAGAGTAAAGCGTATCTTGAAAAGTGCCGTCACTTCTTACCTTAAAATAGTCCATTTACGATTAAAATACGTCCGTTGGTATGACATAAAAAATTCAAAACCTCAACCAAGCTATTTATGTACATAATACAAGACAATCTAAGAAAACACACAAACTTATCATAAAAAGACCAAAAACTAATCTCAACAAGCCCATAAATTTAACCTAAGAAGTATACTAACTTAATCTAAAAAAACAAACGAATTTTACCTAAAAACGCGACATGCAGCTCATTGGAGAAATCGTACCGCGTTGTGTTTTTTACGCTAGAACGCTTATAGTCGGCGTATTTCTAATATGGCAGTGTTTTCGGTAAGTAGCTTGATGCGGGATCAAAACAACGTGATCATAAATCGTTCTTGTTTGTACGAATTAAGTTTTAGTAATGTTTTGTAATTTAAAATGTCGTTAACCATGTCTAATAAATGGTTAACTTTCAAAATAGAAGTATCCATCACGGCGGACTTGATTAGCAGTTGCTGTATACATAATGTTTGAAGCAATATTTACTTTTCGTATTGTCGCGAGTTACGTCTCCTGTTACCTACTGGACTAGAAATTAAGTACTGCAACTTCAGAACTTAATTGAGGAGAATATTTTCAAAGACAATTGCTGAAAAAACTTTAAAAGTTTTCCGATCATCCTTTATTGAAATTCAGACTGTTGAAGCTTTGATATTACTGAGGCGATGGACATATAACCATTCAAAGTATAAGAAAGCTCAAGGACGTTAACTAAGTTCAGATTCACGAGTAGCTTATTCTACACATTCAAGAGCCAGATAAATCTAATTTTAATTAAACTGGTGTCTAAATAATTAGAATCATTCTCCGAAAATAGATTTTGCAAAATATATCATGCCTTAAAACGACCCAGAGTATGTTTCAATATTAGGATTCCAGATGCATCAATCTGTTTTACGAATGTTCAGGGAACGATATCTTTTACATAATATAGTAATATTACCCTAAATGTAAAAAAGCCATTGTCGTTCTAAGAGAACATAAATTACTAATTAAATAAAGGTTGAAAGACCAACTTGTACTAGAAATTTTCTCCGTCTTTGATAAGCTTTAGTTTAATAGTTTAGAAATCCTCGAACATTGAAACTAAAGTATAACTTTTTAAAATTAATCGATCCATTATAACAAGGCATGGTAAAGTACACTACTGTGACTATAAATACAACAAGGCATCTCATGTGCAACTACGGGGCAATGAATTTCACGAAGCTGAAGAAATTAATGCAAGCTGCAACAGCAAGCGATTGACCAATATATTAAAAACCTTTTAAAAGCAGCTGATGCCTGACATAGCACGACAGGTATTATGGAATTATAAATTGAATAAAAATAAAAAGACAACACAGACTGCAAAAATAAATGATTGGTACTGATAAATTAAATAAAAATTGAATACTATTATAAGATCCTTCAAAGAGCAACTAGTGCTTGACAAGGTTTGACAAAATCTGCGTCTACAGCATTATGAATTTTACAAAGGTAAGTAAACAATGTAGACTGTCACAATAATGATCAGCTTGGGATTACCGATGGGTCATAATAAAATATTGAAGACTATATTGTAATAGGTTCAATTTTTTTAGTGTAATCTAAACTAAGCCCCTCTTAGCGCAAAATGAGGCATCTTGCTTGAGAAACACAAAAAGAATTAAGCTGCTGCAAGCGCTCGCCATGTACCGTAACCCCCTGAAATGTAAGTTTGGGTACATTTTCGAGACTCGGAAAACTAGGACTCAATGTGTACCTCAACAGATTGAGACTACACTCTCCATTATATTATATATATGTAGTTGGTCTAACAGTACTAGAAAAAGGTGAGCAGCAAGCATTGACTGTCATCATTTAATAGAAATAGAAACTCTCTAAGATGAAAAGCCCCACACAGCTCTATAAGTACACACTGAGTTTCAAAGACTTGTCAACAGAAACATCATACCTAAATTTGAATCTCACATATTTATCTATATAAACCATATTGTCATAGTAACGACTAACTTTTAAGATCAACTACTCGTAGAAGAAATCAAAAAACGACTAAAGAAAGTAAGATTAAATCTCATTTAACATAAGTAATAATTTAAAAGGCTACAATACACATATCTACACTATCAAATTATGGCCTTATCACTGCCTAAAAATGCGAAGGAACTCCGAGCTTCAACAAAATCGTTTTATGGTTTCAATAATTTGAGTCCAATGTCACCATCGATCGCCTCCTTTAGAAGCATGCCGAGTGGGAATTGGATGAGCTAAAATAATAGGAGTTTAAGAAGCTCGAGGACCTACTCAGCAAAACTTTGATGACACGATTTTAAAGTTTTTTGTTTTGCAAATGGATGCAAGTAACCAAAGTCTGGATATTCTGTTATTGTAGGATCAAGATGAATCTGAGTATGTAACAGCAGACGTTAGTTACATAGTAAATAAAGTAAAAAAGGATAATTCTTATCCAAAAAAGTGCTTGTCAGTGAAATATGGCCTCTAAAAGATGCGTATATTGTTTTATGATATCGTTTTGTTGTTATGCCAGACTTCTAACGCCTCTTCTCGACTCTTCTAATGGTTGATAGAATTAAATGATCTAAAACTACTGAGGTATTGAAAATATCCTTGCTGACGTCAGAAAAATAGTGACATCATCAAGATCGATACTACTTGCACTTAGAAAAGGGATGCTTATCATAAAATTGAAAAAATATATAAAGAGTGTACGACTTTCCAAATCAGAGTAAGTGACTACATCAATATGCCCTAAACAATTTTGACTTCAAAAACATCATAAAGAGACGTTCTAAAAGATATGCTTTTCCAAGGAAAAGTAAATCAAAATATACACACAAACTATGACTTTTCAATCATCTGAGACATCGATATCATAAAAATAATAAGCTGACTTACCAAACATTATCACTGGCTAAGCATCGTTTGCGATATCGTGTATTATACTACAAGTCCTCGACTGTATCAAAACACTAAGGCTTAATAGTAGAAGCCGGCCGGTATGTATTAGCCACCGATATTCAAAAGCTATGGAAAATATTCTTTTTTTATCTTAAAGGGCCACAGCCAACGTTGTTTACCCAGAACACTAAGTTTCTAATGATCAGGATATTGCTTCTATTATTGGTTCACCAATAATATTGATTCTCCAAGTAGATAAAACATTTATCTTTTCAGAACAACACTAGTATCGCTACCTCGACCACGTTTATGTAATTAATCATCTTCCAACAACATTACTCGAAAATCGTTATCACAGATTATTGAGAGTAATTCGTGAGCAAGGAGTTCATCGAGTTTCTTTGATGGGGAGGTAACGATCATCGAAGGACTACATCATATACCTCGCTCTGTAATCTCATGGAACACAACAACCGTCAGAATAGTATTATCAAGTTTTTACAGTATAATATACTTTACCCCTGTATTTTATATAATTTCCTCTATCAATTTTTTTTCTTTTAATCGGTGATTGTTTATTAAATTCGGAAATTGTAAAAATATTATACTTTTAGTAATGCAAATTATAATTGATGTAAACTCATTAAAACAGTAAACTTAATTGATTACATTTATTTTTACACGTTTCTTTTTTCATGTTTTTTTGAACATTAAAAAATATCAATTATCCTGCCAATATGTGAAAAATTATATGAATTCATTATAAAAATACTATAAATTATAAACTATGAATACAATCAAATTAATGAAATCTAAAATTAATTAATTATGAATATTACTCAATAAGCCTGAGTATATATATTTTTAAAAATATATGTCGTAAAAAAAATATAAGCAAATGGTATTTATAATATCATACTAAACAATTAACATATATGTGAAAAAAATTTTCACATATTCAATGTAATCATCAATTAACATCAATTAACTTTTAATTAATAAATAAATTATTTATTATAAGGGATTATAAACGAATTATATTTTAAAAAATTCTACAATTTTATTTTATAATCTTGTAACGGTTAATATTTAGATTTGAATAGCTTAAAGCCGCATTTATTACTAGGAATTCAGGTCAATTTAAATAATTAGACACAACAAAGGTTTTCAGTAAATTAATAAAAAAATTCTTTCACTTAGCGGTCATTAAAAGAGTTCCATCCAGTTGAAAACGATTGTCCTTCATTCGTGTTGTTTAATAAAAATACATATATAAAATCCGATCTGATTTTTAAACCACGTAACGCTAGAGCATAAGCTAGTGGACATGGTAATACCCGTCGTTTTCAAAAGGCATAGAAGAAGAATAAAAAAATTGGTGAGACATGGAAAAATTCATTATTTCGATTAGGTCAAGGTAATCACAGCAAACACCTTCGTCCTCCGAAGCCGTTTTGTAATGGATAAACCAAACCCGTCGTCCTTGAAAGCGACGAGTTTAAATGTTTATTTTTTTTTGAAAAATGACAAAATCAAATAAAAATTATGTTTTTATTAAAAACTTACGAGAAAAATGTTTCGTAACTTAAAACTTACTTAAGTAACAAAACATTTTGTATGTGTTCTTTGCATAATATTATCGCAAAGATGCTATTCATATTTGAAGTAAATTGAATAAACATTTTGATTGCTTTGCTAAATTTATTTTAGCTTTAACCAAAAATTTCATGCAGTACTCTATTTTTTCAATATTTTACAGTACAAAAAAGCCACCAACTTGTTACATTTAACTAACTTGTACAACTCGCATCTTTAATATTTTTTTAATTCGTTACTTTGATGAATACGATAAAAATCTAAGGTATTATTTGCGCATGCGCATTATATATCTATAGTCAAGTAAACTGTTTTATTAATATAAAATGATTGTAATTTTATCAATATTTGAAGATTAAATAAATTATGTTAATTTTGAATTACTTTTTGATGTTTGAATTAGTGAAAATTAGCCATAACGCTGAGAATTATGAGCGACCGAATAGCCTTTTTTCATAATTTGTATTGAACGAGCTTTTGTAAATCAAATTATAATAAACATAAGTAAATTGAACAAATTAAAATTTATATAGCTTCATAATTCTGTCATTACCAAATTTACATTTTTTGTTTATTTGATCAGTGAGTTATTAAAAACATATAGAGTTATTTATGGTAAGTTCATTTATTATATTTGTGAAAATAAGCAAAAAGAAAAAAATATAACTTGGTTGTAAAGTTTTATTATTAAAAGACATTAATTTGAAAATGCTACAAGGACATACTATTATACAATTCCTTCAATAAAAGTAAATATATTGCTTTAATCAATGTATTATAAAATTTATTGTAATATTGTAGTTTTACAGTTTGATAAATAAGGACATAAGTATCTAAAGGTATAAACAAAAATTTAATGAACTGATTGCATGTCTATTTTTTATTGATATTTTTAATTAATGATAAAAATGAATATTAAAACAGTTATGCACATATATGTATGTATATATGTGTGTATGAATGCATACAAGTGTTATATAATTGTGTTAAAATAATGAATATAAGGAGTAAACAAAACTAAGATCTTATGAATTAAAAAAGCATTAATGTAGAAAGAAAAAAGTATATAAATAGTACAAAATAATTAGAATAGATGCTTTAAATATTCAACATTTTTCATATATAATAATAAGTATAATTTTATTTTTGAAAATGGTCAAATTTTTAATTTCACATTTAATAATTTAGTAATTATAAATTAGTAACATATGAATATTTACAAAGTCTCAGTTTTAAGCAAATTTATGTTGCATTTATATAAATGTATATATTTAGAGTACATGTATGAATCTACTTCTTTCTGTTACTTATCATTTAATTTTAAGATTTGTATATTTATAAAGTAACTTAAAATTAAACTTGCAAAGTAAAAAAATTCAAAGTGATTTAAAATATTGATCTTTTCTTATCTATAAATGCACAAAGAATAGACTAACTGATTATTTGTAGCTCATGTATGATATTTGAAGTACTGTCTGTACCATAATGTATTTAAGTATTGAATAAATCTTTTATTCTGCATACAAATTTGTGTTTTTATGATAATTGATAATAAGATTTTCTGGCTTATACAATTTGGTCCTTGCTATTTAATTTCAAGTTTAAATATGATTTTTCTATTTTTATATTAATTCTGTATTAATAATACATACTAAATTTCTATTCCTGTTTATTTAAGTAAATATATTTATAAACATCATTAGTTAATTGTCTACATAATATATTATTTGTAATAGTCATAACAAATTATTTTGATAGAATAATATTGTACTTGAAATTAGAAACAATAATGATGTAGATTTAAAGTTTCTAAATAAAAAGTATTTGAATTTGCAAAGTTTAGAAAATTCTCTTTCTACGAGTATCTGATTAATATATGCCAAACAGACGTATAGCAAACATTTATTCCAAATAGTACGAAACTGTTTTATTAAAATTTGCTTAATAGTTTTAAAAATTCTTTTAAGATTTTCTTCCTTACGTATATAATTTCCATGAAAAAAATTTTTTATAAAGTATGGTAAGAAAGTATTGTAAAATAAAACTTGGAAACTTTTAATATAATTTAGGCTAGAAATATTTATGCATATTTATATCTATATTGATCCATTTCTTTTTCAATGTATTACTTATACAATAATGGTTAATTAAACCATTGGATTTTATTAAAATTATTTATTAAATTTATTTTTTTTATTTTTATTTATTTATTATTTAATAATTTAATTAATTAATAATTTAATTATTAATATTTATATTAATATTAATTAATATTAATATAATAAATTATATATATATATATATATATATATATATATATATGTATTATATAATATATATATAAAATATAAATATAATAAATAATAAATTAATATTAATAAAAAAATTAATTAATTAATAATTAATTAATAATTATTTAATATTAAAAAATTTATTGAAAATAAAAGGATTTTCTTCATACCCCAATATTTGCGTATTCAGTATGTACAAAGTAAAGCATTGATTATGAGAATACTTACTCACAGGTCATAATGAAAGTTGCTTAAAATTATCGTTTAACAATAAATCTTGTAAATGTGCCAAAAGAAAAATTTGTTAGTATAAGGAATCTCACATTATAATGGAACACCTACAGAATTCTAAAGTAAATTAAAGTTCTTAAAAAACATACTTATAACTAGTTTTTAAAAAAATTTAATAATTGAAGTAGATAATTAAAATTCCAAAAATATTAGAATTTGTAATAAAATTTTATTATCCAATCAAGAAATAATATAATAAAATACTCAAGTAACTTTTCTACAAAAATAAGTATTGTAAATATTATAACAAAATTAATATAATCACTTTTTGCAAATTTAGTAAAAACAAAGTAAGTATTTTGTAAATTGAATCTTTTCAAACAAAATTTAGATTATGAAAGATTTCAGGCATTTATAAATAAATTTATGATTTGTGGAATTGCGTAATTTTTCCTCACATAAACTCTAAAACTTTTTACAGATAAATTGTTGATTATATTGTGCAACGAAGTTGCAGTTTTATCATAGCATGTGCTGTTTCTTTAATGTTACATTTTTATTACATAACATTTTTATTAATAAACTTTTAATAAAATCTTAAATTATATGAAAAATTATTTTAGAAATAACATTTACAGTTTTATCTTCTATATTATAAAAAAGTGCATAAAAAGAGAAAATCATTGGATATGTGCGCATAGGCAGAAACCATATTATTATTATTACCATTTTTTAGATATAATATAGAATATGTAATGATACTTGTAATTGCTATTTTTGTTTCCTTTTCTTACATAATTGTGCTTACAACTTTAATGTAACTTGTAGTTTAATTTTGTTTTAACAATTTATTACTCTTCATGCATAATGAAGAATTTAAATGGTAAAGGCTGGTATAAAAATATCAACTTTTAATTTAAAGTGTTAAAGAGTTAATTTGCATAGAAATCCTTTATACATTTTCTAGAGTACTGCATTTATGTCTCAAATCTTAATATCTTAAATCGCTAATTTCCATTCTTATAATCTTGTATCGTACTTTTATTAGATTAGTATTTAAAATAATAAATATTTTTTATCTAATATTTTTATTAATTTAATTATGAAAGTTAAAATAAAACATAGTTTTATCAAAGATGAAAAAAGTGATCGCTGATCCAGTGTTAAAAAGACGGAGAAATTTTTATGCCTACATACCTAGCGGATTTTTTTATGAGCTCGTTTTTCGAGTAAAAAGTGGCGGAGAGGAAATATAAAAATTAGAAAAACTAAGAAGACAAATTAGACATAAGTATATATACACCAAAGTTAACTTTGATCTCCCACATAACGAATCTGCTGTCTCTAGAGCAGATGGAAATACATGTTTCGTTAATGTTTAGATGTTGTGATATAAATAATCAGAACTAGTTTACTTTTTTGGATAACTAAAATAGTAGATAAGTTTTGTCCTAGATAGGTCCTAGCTCAATGTACAAGGTTTCGTATTGAACCTTTAACATGGAGCTAAAACAGTATTGCTTTGGTTAGAAAAAATTGTCAAAGCCCTTTCCTTTAAAAGTGCAGCATACCAGTGCAGGATATCTTCCACATTACTATAATTACACACCCCTCCTGTTTTCAAAAATATTTTATTATTTTATTTTAAACGTTAATTAATACAAGTTTTTAATATCGTCACTGAGCGATTTTTACTGAACAATGTAATCATATGTAATCAAGCAGTAAGCTGATGTACTTGCTGGAAAATTATCTCATGCTCCAAATTTCAAAGGAACATCAATATTTCAATGAGTCATTTTGCTTAGAGCAATGAATGACGATAAGAGGCATATTGTTAATATGCTCATTTCTTGTTAACAATTGTTCATAATTCTTACCGTAATAAACACTTTCGAAGTTAGCATACATATTATAAAATTTAGCACATATGTTATGAGGAATGTTAATGCTTAGATTCCTAAAGGCGTAATATGCTACTTCTGTAGGTGTTGTAAGTCTACCACATACATAATACATACAGTGTTTACGATTTATATGCATGAAATTTATAATGCGCAACGAATTCGCCGCAGGTGATTTTTTAAATTATATTATATTATTATTTTTTCTAAATTATCAGAACAATAGTCACCTTACTGTCTATCGAGTGTTATTTTTAAGACTAGATTGTTTAGGAATTGAATCCTTGTTAACCTCTGTCAATTGTATGTTTTCTTCTTTTTGATGATTACTTTAAGCGTATGACTGTTTGATGGCATGTTTAACTATTAATATAACCTTGTGAATTTTAAATTCTAATTGTGTTAGATTGAATTTTTTATATGAAATCTACCGTTATAATTTCTCTATGAAAATTAATCAAGACAGCATCCTCATCAACTGTACGTAATTCAAGATGATTAGTGCTTTGGCGATGATAAATCACGTTTATTATGGTGCATTACAGTTAATAGAGATTCGATGATCTTATAATTTGGTGGTACAACGGGAAGTCTCATGAATAGTGTGCATTCATCGTTTATTTACATAAGCTTCAGTTAATATATTGCACTCAATTTGTAGTGTTAACTTTGAGAATTGATAAATCAGAAAATTGTGTAACGATTTTCGAAAGAAAATATCTTTACTAAGTAATACATTTTGAAGAAATTTCTTTATATCTTCAACTTCATAACTACTGAAATTATGATTTAAATAATTATCACAATATTCTCGAAGAAACAAGTGCTCATAAGAGAAATTATAATGAAAACATCTATCAATGGACTAAAAAATAAAAAATAAAAAATTCATAAATTTATCAATTCGAATTTTTTGAAAAATAGAAAAGATATTTTACAAAAATATATATCTTTGTTCGTCGATTGTAAAAAATATGTTTGTATATTATACCTATTAAGATGATCCAAAGGAATTGATTGATCGTCTTTGATTGCTAATAGCTGAAAGATACAATGATAACCAAAATCATATAAATGAATTTCACTCAATTCTAAAAATATTCCTCACAGGTGGTTATATTAACTAGAGTTAACTCTCAATTTTTAGTTTGCGTAGAAGTGAGTAGAATAATAATTTTTTAGATAAGATTTAAAGTAATTTTTCAAACTGTTTTAAAATTATTAGAAATTTCCGAAATAATAATTTAGAAATTTAAGTAAAAGCTGTTTCAATTAGTCAACAGTTTGAAAAAACAAATATTCGATGCAAATAAATAATGAGAACAAAAAAAATATGATAATGAAAGCGATCTGGTGTTGCAGTAGTAGTAAAGATACTGAAGAAATATTTAGTAGTATCGTTCGAAAGTTTTCGATGCAAAATGTCGTTAAAACAAGATAAGCAGATCTCATCGAAATGCTATCTTAGGCTAAAGAAAAACGATTATAAATACAGTTAACGCCCGCTGGGAAAATTCATCTCGATGCGCATTTTCTTTATACACTGTAGTAAATTTGTTTAACGCTATTAAAGCAGCGATGCTTCTCTATACCGTATCGTAAATTTCTTTGCGCCCCACAAAGAAGAAGAAATCCGTATACAGACCGAGCAATCATCAGGATTGCGACACTATCTCTTCTGGCGGCTACCGACGTGCAAACCAATCTGCCCTTTTTAGGGTGATCAAATTACTTTTCAACGAAGGCTCATACGACTTCTACGATAGCTTTGGCTGATATCTGACCTTTTATAATTGTCAAACTCGTTCAGCCAAAAATAGAAGGCGAAACAAGGACTCTAAAATTCGATGAAACCAGGGGAATCCTCGATCAGCGTTCCCTAGTACTTAACACAGTCTTTCAGGGATTCTATAAGCATGCATGGACTATAGCATTTAAACTAAAAACAGGCAAAAAATTAAAAAGTTTACAATAGTAGCCTATCTTACGTTTAAGATACTCACCAATGAATTTGCAGAGGGATCGAGGCAAAGAATTTTACAAAATTTGCAGAATTTAGCGAAGCAGTCGAAAATGATTCAATACTTATGGCATAGTAAATTGAAAGCATCTATATGAAAACGTTTCAAAAGAAAGTTAAAGAATAAAATGTGGATATTGCTTATAAGATAATTTATGTACAACGGTTGTATTTCTATGAACAAATGACTTTATATTTGACCGAATTTAATTAGATCTTATAACAATGCAAAGCAAGGAACTATTGGTATAAAGCTTAAGGATAATACATCTGCTAATGAGAAAATGCAATAGAAAATAGACAGTTTAAAAAACTTAAGTTTAAGTATAATGATAAAGTACGAATTCGTAAGATTAAGCAACTATTTGAGGTAGGATATGCACCAAATTGCTCAATTAAAATATTCACACTAGCTCAAGTAGTAACAACAATATTACGACGTATAATTAGAAGAATTACAGAGACCAAGCCATCGCTGATGGCTTCTATGAAAGGAACTGCTAAAAACTCAATGTTTAGGTATGAAGAATTTGGTTCACTTTAATGACTGAAGTGTTGTATAATAAAAATAAGGAGTAACAACACTGTATATATTTCTTCGCTTTCACGATGACGTTTAATTATTCTAAAGTATTTTTCTTTTAGAAACCCTTGATTTTCATAAATTTCGATTCATTATCTGAGTTATTATCTTCTACTCTGAGTTTATCGTTAAGCATATCAGGTTGAAAGTTTTCATTATACGTTAATATTTTACACCACCCGTGCATTGTTACTATATTTTCAATTAATTAACATCTTTTAAAAATAGCTGAATAGAAATCATATTTATATAAAATTTTTTGAAACCATTGTACATCTGAAATAGTAGTTTAAATTAATTATTACGTTCCTATTTAACAATATTTTAGAAATAGATGGTATAAAAATTATATAAAAACGAAATTAAAAAAATTCTGATAAATATTTTTGATCAGTTTAACTAATTATAGAACTAAATAATTATTAAAAGCTAATTAGATGACTAATATTGCTTATTTTATTTAAAAACTTGATGTTTTGAATTAATATTTATCGAAATATCTGTAATTCTTTTAATATTATATTTAAAATATTATTTTATGCGTATTGTTTAAAAATATAGCAATGATCGATTAAACAGAAGAAATACCTATTAGTGAATAACGATTTTCATATGTTTGCTTGTATTGCGTTAATACAATATTAATTAAAATTTTAAGAAAACAAGCTAATTTTAATGTAATTATTATTTGATACGTAATAAAATATATTCAAAGTTTATTAAGTACACATGAATAGTTTCAAAAGTAAAAACTTTAATGGTTATTAATTACGGGTGACGGATTTAATCAAATATAGGATTCATCACTTGTTCATATTGAGTCGAAGGAATCAATATGTCATATAAAACTTAGTAGAATTATAATCTAGATGGCGGTAAATTATCGAATAGATCATAAAAATTTGGTAGAATTTATTAAAATTTATTCTTGTTTACTCATGCATTATTATTCTTTGTATTCTACTTCAACACCCGAATGTATAACACGAAATCCAAAAGAAAATGAACAGCCAACTCATCATGTTTTTAATTTTAACTTTCCTTATATTCAAACACCAATTCTCGTAGATTCCCAAGTTGACTATTTCATTTCTGATTATAGCTTCATGTTTTACTAGTTGCTTCCATCAATTGCTAATTTAGCTCTTTGAATAGCGAGTAATAGGCTACGGTTTAGTTAAAACACGAAATATTTTATATTTCAATTGTGCTTATTTCGTTTCTTTTTCCGTTGTCAAAAAACATTTATTGAATATTAAAGCAAGACGTAAAATTTATCGATATAACTGAAATATGTATATATAAAACATAAGAGAAATATGAAAAAATACGGTATATTAAAGTGATAACATTTTGTTATAATTGATTGAAGAATAATACAGCCAATTAAAAAATACTTTTCATTACATTTTAAAATATTTAGAGGAAGATTTTAATTAGAATCATAAGAATTACCTTGCAATTGCCACTAATTTATCAAATCAGAGTATCTACATTACTTTAAAATCGATCATTTCTTATCTCTAATAAACCAGAGATTGAATCGCGAACGTATTTCTGAAACTTACCTATATACTATTGATCTAGCCATCAAGATTTGACGTGACTTTTTACCTACTAAGTTACCGACATTTACTGTACTTTTTTCATTCTCACAAACGATATATTGATATAATATCAATATTTTTAAGGTTGCATAACCAATTTAAAATCAATTATACTAATAAAAATCTAGGAATCAATAGATTTTTAATAAATTTTTATATTTTACAGAAATCTAAAAGTTGTGAAAAATTTACCAACGTAGAAGATGTTATATTCAAAATTAAAATCACTATTGGAAAAATATAACCAAGAACATTTACTTCAATTTTGGAGTGAACTTTCCGACAATGAAAAGGAATATTTAGCCAATGATATTATAAGTCTAAATATTGCTGAAATTACTTCTCAATTTAATCAAGCTACGATGTTGAATAAAACTAAAAGCTTACTACATGACAATAAAATTAAACCTATTCCTTCTAATATAATTGAATCAATTAAAAATTTATTATCGAAAAATTTATTATTTTATGAAAAACTTGGTTTACAAGAAATTGCTGATGGTAGAGTTGCAGTAATATTATTAGCAGGCGGTCAAGGAACGCGTCTTGGCGTTGATTTTCCTAAAGGAATGTATAATATATCATTACCATCTAATCGTACCCTTTTTCATATCCAAGCATTACGAATAAAACGCTTACAAAATTTAGCTAGAGATAAATTTGGAAAAAGTAAAGATATAACTTGGTAAGTACCAAAATTTTCAATGCGAAATTTCAATACTTTATAAAATATTAAATAAATATAGGTACATAATGACCAGTGATGCAACTCATGAGCTTACTATGGCTTATTTTGAAGATAATAAATATTTTGGATTAAATAAGAACAATGTTGTAGCATTTAAACAAAATACAATTCCATGTTTCACACTTGATGGGAAAATTATTCTTGATGAGAAACATCGTATATCAAAAGCTCCTGATGGCAATGGTGGACTGTATTTAGCTTTAAAGAAAGGAAAAATATTAAAGGATATGAAAAAACGCACAATAAATAGTGTACATGTTTATTCCGTAGATAATGTACTAGTAAAAGTAGCTGATCCTGTGTTTTTAGGATACTGTATTTCACGTACAGCAGATTGCGGAGTAAAAGTGGTAAATAAACATTCGGCATTTGAACCTATAGGAGTTGTATGTCAGGTATAATATTACTGTTTTTATGTTTTTAGTAAAATTAATCAATGTATCTTTCAATGTTCAATGTTTTATTTATATGTGCAATGGAATTTTTACGCATTTTTATTCTTCGTAATAGTACGTTAGGGCTGTTGACATAACACGAGTAACACACATGTGGTGCGTTACTCACGTATTTGCCAGTGATATGTATGTACGCGGAAGGTGATTTTCAGGATATAAACTTTAAACGTTACTTATCCGAAATATGTGAAAAATTATACTAAAAGCATAAAGTAAGCAGAGCTTACAACAACATACATATACGGAGTTTAGTTCCTAGCGCGCATTAAACAGGTGTGTGTAAACACTACCTATTAATATAATAACAGGGTGTGTATAGATATTAAATTCTCTTACATTTATTTATAAGTCAGACTTCCGAAAACTTTTTCGCAAACTTACTCGCTTATCATTTAATTGGCAATAAAATAAAACCTTGCTTTCTCTGACTTAAGATCTATCACAATTTCTTGATTTCCAGGTAAATGAGATACAACACACTTCTCCGTTTTATTAAGATTATTAATACAAATGCTAGTACTTGTCTAATTACGTAGTTAATCATTTTTATTATTTTTTTGCTGAGTTACAATGATTTTTCTTTTATTGTCAGCATGCGTGGATATAAACGTAGCTACAAACAAAACTGGCAGCCATCTTCCGCGACTGCTCACCTACATTAATCTAGCTCCAACTATCCTAGTTAATACGTGCTAGTTTCATCTCTCTTGTTGACTTGTCTCTTGATCCTCTATTTAATCGCACGTTATCGAACGTTTTACTTCTAACCTATTCTCATTTACCTTCGAAGAAAACAAGGCTACAAAAGCTTTATTTTCTTTGAAGGTAGGAACTCATAACAATGAGCCGGCGAAGAATAAAACACCACGTCGGTTGACCGAAGCGTCCTCTTCCTTTATCATTGGGCACGAGAATTTAATCAGCTCAATCTTCTTTCGACGTCAAACTATTCGTACAAGTTTTGGAAAGAGCCGCTATTGCGTGCGACAGAGCCCAAGAGAGAAAAAATCCGCCTGTCGATAAGTGAACCTAAGCAACTAAGAATCGCTACAGCCGTTACATTTAAAGATCAGAGATAATATACATTATTGATAATATTAAATTATTATTATCTAATTAAAATGTTTCAAAAATTTATTTACTGAGTTTATTGCGAAAATGATAGTATTTGCAGAAACAAAATGATTTATAAAAATGAATAAATGATTGTTAGATATTCCTTGAGCCAAGAGAGGGAAGAATCGAGAATTAAATTTCAGTTGCTTAATTTATCGATAAAAAAAAAATTATTTCTTCGAGTACGTTTGACGGTAAGGACGAGACTGTCCACCTGTCTTCTTTTATAATTCTTCAGCCACCATAATTATGAAGGGAAGTGTAACGATTATTGCTCAAGAACGTATTAATGAAACATCCAAATAATTATCAATAAAAAAACTTGCAAATGTATTATAAACTAAACTAATTTTTTAAGGTATATAAAGAATCCTCATATTTCTATCTTAGTCGCACAAAATTTGTACAATAACAAAAAGTATCTATATGCATTCGGATATATTTGATATTCAAAAGATGGTTACGTTGTGTTGTTTGTGGTACGATTTCCATGCAATGAGAATTAAATCCTTTTTTGATTAATGAACAGGATACATAAGTAGACTTATAAATAAAAACTTGAATTTTTACTTTCAACAAAGCTAGGACTTTTAAAAATTATTATAATGTCTTTTTTACGTAATTACGGTTAGTGTTTTATTTCACTACTAAAATGTGCGTTAAAAAAATTGCCTGTATTTAAATTCTACTTCATTTTCGAATTACATAATTCGAAAAATTACTTAGTAAAGTAATGCTTATTAATTTATACTTCTAAAAGGAAAGAAGAATTTATAATCATTTTTGATTTGTAAGATAATGTAGTAATAATACATTGTATTATTAAAAAATGTACTTTAATGAAAAAGTTTTCTTATATAATAAAAGAGGTTCAAGAATATTTTATAATATATTTTACTTATTAATATTTATGTATATAATTGCAGGTTGATGGATTATATACAGTCGCAGAATACAGTGAAATTTCGTCTAATACAGCACAACGTAAAGACTCTAAAGGCAATCTAATTTTCAGATCAGGAAATATCTGCAATCATTATTTTACAACTGCATTTTTAAATGAAATCTCAGAAAAGTTCGAAAAGAATCTAGATTTGCATATTGCTAAAAAGAAAATACCATTTATTAATACAAATGGTGAAAGGTGTAAACCAAATATTCCTAATGGAATAAAAATTGAAAAATTTGTTTTTGATGTTTTTAAATATGCAAAAAATTTTGTGGTATGGGAAGTATTAAGAGAAGATGAATTTAGTGCTTTAAAAAATTCTGATATTATTAAAGTTGATTGTCCTATGATTACCAAGGAACTAACAAAAAATTACGATCTCCTTGTAAAATTACCAACTGCTGTAAGCACCAATACTGCGTCATCGCATACACTTACGTAATTTCTAGAAGAATGTATGCCTACTGCCGCGAATTCTATGAGAATGCGCGACCGAGTCCCGCCTAGCTGTAAAATGGCTGCATAACACGACTCGTATCTGTTTTCTTTTCGACTGTTTTCTCATAAGCTACTATATATGTTACTCGTAACTATGAGCCTTGTGACCTCTATTCTTTACAGATTCTCACCGCTGTCGTCTGACCGATTCGCTTGTCACCGCTAATGGTTGATGATTCACCTGACCCTGCTATCATCCATTATTGTGTTTTCCTTTCTCTATTTTCATCCAACCCAAAAAACAATTAATAAATAAGTAATATATTTCTTTACAGAGCCAGCCACCGACATCCGCTGCAGAAAACGCCGAAGGCAGAATAGCCGGGCCCAGCCTAATGCCCACGGCTCCTCCAACCTAGGAGGAAAACTTTATATATCTAAATGATCTAATTAATTTATTACCCTATCTGATTTTCCTTTTCTTATAATACCCTCTCCCTACGTCCAGCTATCCTCATATCTAGGTGACGGATTCCAAGCACTAGCAACATTGAAATAGAGTAGACACCACCTCAAGATCTTGCCGGACTGACGTAGCTAAGAGCTAAAGAAAGCAAGGCCGTTTCGTTCTTCTCGTTTCTTGTAAGCCAGAACACATTCGTTACAATATTAAATCTATGATTCCTTAATCGAAAACAGCAACAATCACAACATTGTAAAAAATTTATTCATACGTCATTGGAAAAAAGATAAAGTAAATATTTATACGCGTGAAATATATATTCTATACAGGATTACAGCATTGACATACTAAACTAAAATTCTGGAATAAAAGGCTTTTCTCTCTCACTTTTATGCAAGAAAATTTTCTCAGTTTTAAAATCCTAAAATTGAGGGAGAAAAGGAGATTTTTACCGCATTACATTTTAAAAATAACATGTTTATTAAATGCATGTGCGCTACCCACCAATTCAACACTTACACTTATGCACGTACATACTTAACATACCCTGACATCGAGAATTTCTAACTACGTAATAAAGCCTTAAATAATGAAAACATTATCTTATTAAACATTAAATTATTAATAATAATTTAATAAAAATATATGTTTATAATATTAAAATTATCAAAAAACAAAAAACTTCTACTATTTATTAATCTTAAATAACTATGAAAATAAATAAGAAGTAAATGTTAATAACAGTCTTGCATAATATTAAGTATTGCAAAAAAACTATAATGCATCAATTATCAAAATTAATATTAAATTAATATCTCATTGTTATTAATATATTATATAAGCAACAGCTTAAAACCTCATTTTTTAAGAAAATAATGATAGAATAGATACTAATAATGATAATGAATAATTAATAACAGTAAGTAAATAATAATAATAGCGTTAATATAGCGGTAGTAACAATTGTATCATTACTGATATTATTAATAATAACAAAAATTATTCATACTAGTAATAATAATTTAGAAGTGATAATTGTAGTAATAATAATAATATTAATAATTATGATATTTATAAAAATAATTATAATAATACAACACAGATAGAAATAATTATAAAGAGTATAATACAAAAAAGACTGAAAAAAAATTTTATACAAACTCAAAATTATTAAATAATATTTTTATCAAAAATTGATTATTAATATAGAATCGACATTTATTTAATAAAATTTAGAAATTGTAAACCGTTTGAATAGAATTTTTCGGACTTATACCATACCGCGTGTACTTTAATTGTATAAAAAGTGTTGCATTTTTATAGTAAACAGACTTGTATTTTGTCTTTCAAATGGTGATCTATTAAGCCGTTGATATCTCAAGTAAGTAAATAAACCTTTTAAATACAATATGTAATAATTGTTTCGAAGAGGTTTACATTTGAATCTTTTCTTTTCCCCCATTTATCCTATCATCAATACACTTGCTGTAAGTCTGGCTTCAATGTTCCAATTTCACATTGTATTTTCCTTCCTATTAACAATTGTTTTAAACCTGACTTAAATGTCCGGTTTTGTAAGTATACATATATTTTTTTACTAATATATATATGGACATTTATTTTTCTTTATCGTGATTAAAATTTAATTAAACTTAGAATAGTAGTGAAGCCCATCTTTGGCAAGTGTGTACCTATTATTTAGGCCGAAAAAGTACAAATCATATCGAGGACGTGACAATACAGTTGAGACTGAATAACAAAAGAAGAAAAGAAGAAAAATTAAAAAATTTGAAAAAAATATACATACTTCATAAAATAAAATAATGTAATATTTGAAATGTTTAATTATTTAAATAAATATAAATTAAAAATATTACCATTTTAAACTAGAAATTACAACATCGGACGTATATGATGGCATTTCTTTACACAGTTGCATGTACGATATGTTATTGAATATATTTCATTACATATATATATTTATATATAGTTTAAAAATAATTTGAATTTAAAATTATTTACGATGAATCTTTTTGGATCATCATATTTGTTTCTTTTAAATCTTTTATTTTATGGTTCAATAATATCTGACTACTAATAAAAATCATTAATCATTAAATTCTTTGTTTAATAAGAATAGAACAAAATTTTTAAGTATAATCAAATAACGTTTCTGTAAAATTAAATAATATTAATAATCTTTTACTTGTGTGGTGTACACAAGTAAATGTACACATCCTGCTAGAGTAAACTTCAAAGCAGGTAAAATTGTAAAGCAAGAGCGAATTTACCGGTCAGATCATTAATGCCTGATCGTTAATGCAATTTAGATTTGCTGAGATGTAAAATAATATAAGCAAGCAGTTGCACCACAAATGCCTAAAAATTCAGATTTTTTACCTTCTTCAAAGTTTTCTTTTTAAAGATGAAGGCCTCTGAGATAAAAGTAAAAAAAAAAGAAACAAAGAAGCATTAAAAAAATACCTCTCAAATATTGGGTCCATAAATAAAGAATTTTCTTTAAATGCAACACCCTGTATAAACTTGCCTTTACTGACCTATTTTTCTAAACTCGTAATAGATGTAATCTAAAAAATATCATATTTATTGATATTGATTTTAATTGAAATGTATGATGGCATGAATTAAAAAGCTATTTTTAACAAAACTTTCAAATTATGTCTGTAAAATATATATGGTATTAAGATAGTGTATGATTCATTTTTTACTCTATACTGCATCTCATACTTTCAAGTTTTTTTTTAAAAAGTTAATTTAAATTTTTAATTAATTAACACTTTAATGATTTACTTTGAACAGTTAAATTTAAAAGGTATTAATATTTTAATGCTTTTTAATTTACGTAAAGTGTATTACATACTAAATTATAATTTAGTTATTAATAAAGAATTAAATATAATTCTATCGAGAAGTCTACTAAAGAAAACAAAAATTATTTAATTTAGAATAATTATGATAATAATTACAATTAGCCTTAAGAATTGCTTTTTTATTCTATAAAATATTTTGTAAGTGCTAGAAGTGTAGTAATTTCAAGTATCTTTAAATTAAAGATTGTATCATATTTATGGTGCGTACAAAATAAAATTAATAACAACTATAAATATATTCAATTATTATACATTATGTAGAAAAAGTCTTAATTTATTATAAATAAAAAAATATTTGGTTATAATTCTGTTTATTTAATTAAAAGGTTAAAAATTATTCAAAAACGACTTACGCAACAACAAAATTGAATAATGTTACTACTTTAATTACAAAAGAGGGGATCATCGATTCCTTATTAGGATCGAGAGGGCGTAGCCTAACAGCCATTGTGTTTCACCGATTCTCTTAGGGCAACTAAGGACTACCAGTAGTTTGCAAGCAGAGAGTAAGTGCTTCTTGTTAGATAGATTCCCATGTATGGGGCGTCGATCGCTATTTTCGGCATCAACCAATATGGATAAAAGGGCTCTAGATCTCCTAGATCTTGCCATTCTACGCTGTCTGTTGAACAATCAACTCCTTGAGTGTTTACTCATTTCAACTTTTTAACGGTGATTTTATAAAAAAAATTATGTTTATTTTAGTGCTTTTAATTTAATCATTGTTCGTTGTAAATTTTGTGCAATATATTATATAAATATAATAAATTTTATAAGTGAATAACATTTTATAATTATAAGTGAATTCAAATACACACACATACATGAGTACGCTATATATATGCATGTTTACGGTGTTCTAACACTTCTTACAACCTGCTTCGAAGAAAGTAAAAGTAAACTAAACTAAAACGAAATTAAAAATGTTACAAAAAATTTTTATTCCCTATTGTATTTTATATTAAACCGCATAAATGGTTATAATTGTTATATAAGTATTGCCTGATGTATAATGATCATAATATTTTAAAATCATTGTCTCATAAGGTTTTAATAAAATAAGGTTTGCCAAATTAAAAAGTTGCGTATATGTTCTTTCATTAGTTAAATATATATGTGCAACAATGATATAAATAAGTAAATACACATTACAAATCTAATTTTTTCAATTACTTAATACTAAATTTTGGTTACTAATTTTATATATTATTCTTAAAATGTGTTAGAGAATTTAATATATAAAATAAAATAGCGAAAATTATTTCCTTCATAAACATAATTAATTCAAAATCTTAATAAAATTATAAGATCAACATAATATTATTTCCTTAATAAAAAAGTTTTTCAAATATATTTGCAAAACGTACAAAAAATATTTAATTAGACATTGCTTGAAATTTTTGAATTATTTAAAAAATTTAAATTTATAATATATTATTGAATATTGAAATCATACTTAAATTTTGTCAAGTTATAGCATTAAATTTAAAACGGGTTTTGATAAATGATACCACTTTTCAAAAATAAATACTTGCATAAATAATTATAAGTTTACATTTTATCATAAACTTTTATATAATCTCAATCTGATATCAATTAATTGTATCTGATTTTAATTAATTGTAAAATGTAGGACAATTAAAATTTCAATCCGCTACAGAAAATAATGAAATACGACATATATTTTTGTACGATATGATTCTAATTCAAAGGTGTAGTATATAAATAAAAATTATTTCTTAGATTAATACTTAGTTTTTTACATTTTCTTATCACACATAAAAGTATTGTATTATGTGTAGGCGATTTTTAAAACAACTTTAAAAATAATTTATAAGATGAATTTATTAGTCCTACGTAGAACATCAAATTATCAATTTTATCAATTATTCATTTATACCGTTTACTGCAGAATTATAAAAATAAATTTTTACATTATATATCTTAATTCTTCGGTTAACTTATAAATAAATTGTAAAATCAATTATAATTCATATATATTCGATAATCTAAAAATGTTCAATAATATAAATATTATTTTTATGACACATTAAATCTTTAATTTAATTATATCTTAAAACAATAATTAATCAAGTTTTTGAAATATAATATTAATTATTTATTTTTATGTTAATTGAAGTAAAATAAAGTATTATTGTTAATTCTCAGTAAAGAAGTTTTGTAATATTCCAATATTATTTTGTGATAATAGACTCATAATAATTTCACAATATTTATTTATGTTTTCTTATATTAATATTATAATTATAAATAGATTGATTGTTTTTTATATAATTTACAAAAATAAAAAAATACTCGTAATGCGATTAGTTGTATTAGTATTCTTAAAATTAAATGATGTTACATTATCCTTACTACATTTTAACATGTAACTCATTTCAACTATTTTGCGAATCAGGATTGGAATAGAAAATATAGAAATTCTTACTTAACGAGAACTTCTTTAAATTCGCTTAAATAAAATGATTTCAAATTACTTTTGAAACAATATTATTAATTTTAATAAAATAAAATTTATAACAACACTAATTAATTATAGTGAACTTTAATAAGACAACTTCTTTATATAATAATAAACATTGAAACTATATTTAATTTAGATGAATTAATAAAAAAAGAATTAAGTAATAATCAAAAGTTTATCGAAACGATAAATCGTCATACTAAAGCGTCATAAGTTTTATATATTCTTACGTAAAATATAAAAATACCAAAAATAAAAATTTATATGATAATACTAATGTGTATAATCATATGTAGATAAATGTATATTATCATATATAGAATAATCAAAAATCTAAAAATCGTTACATTTATATCAGAAAAGGAATTTTACTACAAATATTCAATTGAAATGTTTCAAAATAATTATTTTATTTGAGTTTAAGATTAAAATTCGTGTCCCAGCATTAATTTGTGTTTTCATTTTCCTATACTTAATTCATTAAAATGAAAAGTCTTTTTTTTAATTACTAATTTGTTTTTAACGTAAGATTTTGCTCTCTAATATGATTTTATTTATCCTAAAAATTTTTGGACATTTCTAGTTTTAAAGATTCATGTCTTTTTTTCTTTTCAAAATGTGTTATACAACATAAATATTGTGTTACAGAGCTGTAATCAAATAGATTCATGTTTTATCTTAAAAACTGTTTTTTATATCATGGACTGTACTTTTCAAATACATTTTGAAAATTTAAGATACTAACTGCAGAGTTTTTTAAAAACTATTTTCACTTTTTTATAAGTACATAAATATAAGAGTCTATATTAGTATACGTTAAAGTGTAAAAGTGTATGTAAAAAATTAATTAAATTGGCATTATTAATTCAAAAAAATATTTTAAATTGACAAGTTTTCGTTTCAAAATCCCCCTTTTATTAGCAAAGCAAATATATTTTTCTATTTATTAATTGTAAGATTTTTGTATTAAATATTTTCTTTGTCTTTTGAAAGAAATTTGCTCTTTATATTTTTAAATTATTCAAGACAGTTACAAAAAGTAAAAATAATTAGTCATTATTTTAATGGTAATTAATATTTATTTAAAAATTTTTAACTTTTCTCTAAAACTAGCATAGACATTCACATGTATATAATTTATTTTCTAAACGTTGGCGCATTGTAATAAAAAAGGATAGTTGTTTTTTTATTTATTAAATATCCAATTGTTTCTTTAAATTTTAAAAGGAATATTAAATTTTATAATGTAAAAATATAGTAATTAGGTTAGCCAAATGCAGAAATTGTAAATTTATCTCATTTTAAGAAATATAAATCAAATTATTAAAACAAATACAGCAAAAAGTTATTCAAGCAGATGTTGACATCAATGTTGTATAAACGATAAAAATATGATTATTTAATATAATCAACTTTGGTTGTGTCAGAAATTATCTGTTGTTTCAACAGTACTATAAATACTAATTTTAATGATTAGTGTTAATCGCGATTTTGAAAAAATTTTGCAATTTCGAATAATATAATATATCAAACGTATTATGTTAAACTAAATAAATTTGATTTATTGAAAATTTTTTACATAAAATCGATTCGAAGGTCAGCCTATCAGATCAAAATTAACATTACGCATGAAGAGCAGCTACCTGTACCTACATATTCATTGTTTTATTTAACGATATATAAATTTTCTTATCAGAATTCAAGTAGAAATGCTTTTGAAATCATTCGAATATAAATTTATTTCTTAATTAAGACTTATATATCATAAGTTAAATAAAAATGTCTCTGAAGTGAGTCTAAATTTTTTAAATAATACTGACGTTAGTATATTTGACAGCATTGAATTATATAAAACGAGAATACGTAAGTGAATCATTAACAATGATGAGTCTCATAAAGGTTTTGAGAGATCTAAAAAGCATTGGATTTCTTAGATCATTAAAAAAAAGAAAAATATTTTTAATGCAAAGACAATTAAATTACTATCATTCCTTTTAAAATTAAATTACAGAATGTCAATATCAGATATGTAACAAGAAATTATTTATATCTTATAGTGTAGTTTTTTAATGAAGTTTTTAAATTATCCCTTTTAGGCAAAAATAATCACATATACAATTTGCAATGTGCGATGACGATGTTGCGGCACTTGTAGTGGATAATGGATCTGGTATGTGTAAGGCTGGATTTGCTGGAGATGATGCACCACGAGCAGTTTTTCCATCCATTGTAGGTCGCCCTAGACATCAGGTTTGTAATTTTATTAAAATTTATCTTTTACCCATAAATAAGATAGTAGCGATAAGAATCAATTTCTTATATGTACAGAATACTTTATTTTATTTTGTAATGATAAAGATAATAATATTGTATATAAAATGATTTTAGATTAACGAGCAATACGGTTCGCGACATATACGCACCTAAAATAGAGTAACCTAAATTATCTCTTTTAAAAGATGGAAATTATTATTATTGTATAAATAAAATACTCTTATTTTATTTATTTATAGCACTTACTTTCTGACGCTTAAAATCCGAGGATTTAGCGATAGATAAATTAACCTTTTTAGAATTCAGGATTTCCTATGTTCATCACATTATCCTCTGATTAGTGGTAGCGGTGTTGCATCGAAATGCTTTCATTTTTGTATATGAAATACGTTTTTCTTGTATTTACATTTATGCTCACATGTACGTAATCATCTAATATAAGCAAAAATAAGTTAAAATATATTCATATAGTATTACTATATAGTATATAGGGTTATTATATAGTATGTAGTATCGTTATATAGTATTATATATTATATAGTAATATTATAAATACATATAAAGGTATTATCGAATAATAATTTTATATATATGATAGACTTAAACAAAATTATTGGTAACTAATCATTACAGGGTTCTCGTTCTGCAGCGAATAAATCATATAAATATTTGAAAACATTGAGTCATAAGCTTTCAAAGATCTACAAATATATTTGATTGTCGAATATATCGCAAGACACATATATTGTAATTCTTTAAATGTACTTTTTTGATTTCAATATTGCTGAATTTAATTAAAAAAATGTTTTTTGCGTTAAGCAATTTGAATTACACTTCAATGACTTATGACCTATACAATTTGTGATTCCTTCGATGTGTAATGAAACAACTGCAACGTCCTTGTCCGTTCCTTTAATGTAATAATATCTGTCATAAACTAGTTAATAAAAAATGTGTAATAAAATTAACAAAGCCAATATATATATCATTTAAATATTTTGTATCTTTTAAGAGTATCATCTCAAACATTAATGTATTGAAGTAGGTGTAAACCAAGAAAACTATCAGTAATTAATTATGATTTATTTTATGGAAAAAGATTGAATATACTGACGATAGACAAACCCGTAGAATATCTATAATTTTATTTAAATTCGCTTAAAATACAGCTTGACTTTCAATATTTTATCAGATTGAAATCAAACTCGCCTTCTCCACTTTGGAAAATAATAGAATATAATCCCTTCGTAAATAAGTATGCATTATCTTGATATATCTCTTTCACCCTCACTTATATAAATCTAAAATCATTTAAACATTTATCATATAGATCACATTACTGTTAATATATTTTTTAAGAACTATCCATTAAATACTAATAGAATGATGATTTAAAAAACATGGTAGAAAATTTAAATACCAAAAGTAAATTCTGTTAATAACAAGTTTAAACATTTAAGAAAATTTAAGTATTTTGAAAAAATATTGCTATAATTAAAAAACTAATAAATGATAGAAATAATTATCTTCAATAAGAATATATAATAAAATTCTCAGAATTATGTGACTTCGTTCAGATGCCAATTTTGATAACATTAAATGCTATAATATTAGAATTATATTAAAATTTATTGATTTTTTACATTCATATGTGGCACATATAATCAAGTATTTCATATATTTATATTATAATATAATAAACATGTTTTACATTGGATAAAAATACTATAATTATATGGAAATAATATTTTTTTCTTATATTAGATTATATATATATATATATATATTACATATTTATTTTTTAATAACATTACTTTAATAATAACTAGTTTTATAATAATATTTTCTTATTTTTATAGTAAAGAATTATTAACTGATAATTTTATTTTATTAACGTTTTTGTATGTAGGAAAAATTTTTTACGTATCTGAAAATTTGAAATGTTGCCTTTTCCTATATAGTATACTTAACTTTTCAATATGATCTACTAACATGAATTTTACGAGATAAATTTTTAATGATATTAGATTACTTCTGATTTTTCAATCATTGTTTAGTTGTGTGAACTAAATTAAATTTCTCTTATTTGTTTGTCAAAGTACTTTATTTTGTTAAGTTCTCTGCACCACGAGCTCGTCATCGTGAATGAATAATTAGGATTAGAATTGTTAAAGAGTGAATACATTATTATTTATAACATTCCTAATAATGTACAATTAATAATTAATATACAAGTATACAAAGCAAAGTTGAAAACGAAAATATCTCCCTTTACAATGTAATGATTCTTATATACCAAACTCGTATATTTGAATGGTGATGGAGATTATGTCAACTTTATATTACCTGTAGTAGTTTGCATTTCTTGCACTTTTCTCAGCACCAGATATTTGGTATTATGGCAAAGATAATACCTCTTTATTAATCTTGAAAAATTTTTTAAGCCATTCGAATCTAAGCTGATCGAATTATGACAAATAACAGTACTGCATAATATTCGATAAATTTCATCAATCTGTTTTGCTCCAGATCAAAACAATTACCAACTAGGGATCTTTCTTATAACATCATATGTACATATATATCTTATAATATATAATGTAATAATATCCATATCCAATAATAAATGATATATCATCCAACATTTATACTTTGCTCAGTATTAATTTTAAACATTTAGTAGACGTAAGTTGTTAAATTAAAGTTCGTGCAAGAAAGTTAAAAATTATACACCATCATACAGAATTTAGAATAGATCAATCTCTTCATATTATTATTTTATTCATTGAAAAGATTTTCGTAAAGCTAAAATCGATTTAAACAATTGTTTTAATAGCATTATCTATGATAGTAACTATAAATAAATTATATATTACATATTAAGTATTACATATATTACTTATTATGAGGTATTTTATGAAATATAGTCTTCTAATGATAGCTATTGAGTTCAATATAATTCCAAATATAATAATAATAATCATAATAATAATAAAATAATAGAAGCCAATGGATGAAAATAATCAGATATTTTTTATACATTAATTCTGCAAATATTCTAAATAATTAAATTGATATTTATAGCAAGGAAATTATTTACTAAATATAATAGAAATATTTTGCTATCTTTATTTTAAATGTTTTAAATTAAATTTAATTAGAGAAATTTATTAACAAAGAAATGCTTTAATTTATATAATTTATATCAGTATTTTAATTGTTATTGTGTACGTAATAAAAATTTGTCTATGAACAAGTATATAAAGGCAACGTTGAAAAAGTGACCGTTAAATTACTTTTATTAATTTTGATAAAACTCAATACATATAAATTATAATAATTAGCATCAATATTAATAGATAAAAAAGAAAAAATTATTACGTTTATCTTATTATTACTTATATCTATCGATATATTAGATATTATTTATTTGTAAATAATATATTATGTTAGTTTTTTATAAAGTTTGTAACTTCTTAATCATAAAATACTATAAAAATATTTGCCATAGATTCTATGACAGCGAATGTTGCCGCAATCGATTCTGATATTAATTTAATTGTGCTTATTTTATCCAATGTATATCATCCATTTCAGTATCCCATTACCTGACATTGCAAAAAAATAATGGATTCATAAATTATTGATGTAATAAAACGTGTTTAAATTCCTAATTCTATGCGCTTAACTTTAATTCTTTATCTTGATTACATGAAAACAGCTACATTTTCATAGTATATCCGCCTTCATAATAAAGTTTCAAAATTTTAATATAATTTTTTTTATTCCACTCCGAATATCTTAGAACAATAAAAATAGTCCCACTACCTTTTCTATTTTATATATGGTATGCATTGAATAGATTTTGTTCTGATATCAAATTAGATCATCGAATCGACTCAAATAATAATTTACCTTTTCTACTTTATATCAAAAAGTATAATAAGTATTGTTTCACATCAAGTATTGTTTAAAACATGTTTTTACGTTGTAAATTAGAAAGCTCCCTTAACATTTATTGTTATTGTCTCTTATTTAAATATAATATCTTAAATATGTTAACTTTAATATTTTTTATATATTATTAAATAATATTAATATTAAATGATATAATATAAAATAAGGTTAGTTGATTGAAAATAGATTTCAGAATATGCATACAAAATTATTCATTATATTGTTTGTCTACAGAATTAATGAAATCTTAGAATTTTGAACTTTTATAAAATTTTTATTTGCTTTTACAACATTTATTTTATCAGATATTGTAAGTTATAGTTTTTTTCAGATTCTAATAGAAAATATTTTTATAAAATTTATAGTATTCTCAAAAATTTAAAACATTTATTCGTTATTTGTGCCCGAAAAAAATTAAGTTGAATATAAATTAATTTTAATATTAATTCATTTACTTATAATTAAATAAATGTTAAATAACAAAGAAGTAGAAACTATTATTATAATTTTAATTGTACATAATTATACATATTATACATAAAACAAAAATATATCAAATGAATTTTTTTTTAAGGGTGTGATGGTAGGCATGGGCCAAAAAGACAGTTATGTTGGTGATGAAGCTCAGAGTAAAAGAGGTATTTTAACTTTAAAATATCCAATTGAACATGGTATTATAACAAACTGGGATGATATGGAAAAAATTTGGCATCATACTTTCTACAATGAATTACGTGTTGCTCCAGAAGAACATCCAGTACTTTTAACAGAAGCTCCTTTAAATCCTAAAGCTAATCGTGAAAAAATGACACAAATAATGTTTGAAACATTTAACAGTCCAGCTATGTATGTTGCTATTCAAGCTGTACTTTCACTTTATGCATCTGGACGAACTACTGGCATTGTTCTTGATTCTGGCGACGGTGTTTCTCATACTGTACCAATTTATGAAGGTTATGCTTTACCTCATGCTATTCTTCGATTAGATTTAGCTGGACGTGATTTGACAGATTATCTTATGAAAATATTGACTGAGAGAGGTTATTCTTTTACTACTACAGCTGAAAGAGAAATTGTTCGAGATATCAAAGAAAAGCTTTGTTACGTAGCTTTAGATTTTGAACAAGAAATGGCTACAGCAGCTGCAAGTACTTCGCTTGAGAAAGTTACGAACTGCCTGATGGACAAGTTATAACTATTGGAAACGAACGATTCCGTTGTCCCGAAGCTTTATTTCAACCTTCTTCTTAGGAATGGAATCTTGTGGTATTCACGAAACAGTTTATAACTCTATCATGAAATGTGATGTTGATATTCGTAAAGACTTATATGCCAATACTGTACTCTCTGGAGGAACTACCATGTATCCAGGTATTGCTGATAGAATGCAAAAGGAAATAACTGCATTAGCTCCTTCGACAATTAAAATTAAAATTATCGCCCCTCCTGAAAGAAAGTATTCAGTATGGATTGGTGGTTCTATTCTAGCATCTTTATCTACTTTCCAACAAATGTGGATTTCTAAACAAGAGTACGATGAATCTGGACCAGGAATAGTTCATCGTAAATGCTTCTAAATTTACATTAAATATTAATTTACAAGTTACATTAAAATTAAAAATATTTAATTCTTAAATCAGTAAAGAGCAGGAAATGAGTTTCTTTCAGCTAGTTTCAAAAGTATCAAAGAATAAAATACAAAGAAGTGCCTTTAATATACAAATTTAATATTATTAAAATACTTTGTGATGATTATAGTGTTATAATTGTTTGTTATAATATTTAGATCGAAAAGTGTTATCATATTATCATTGTACACCTTCACATATTAACTCATTTACATAATATACTTATTATTATTTTCATAATTATAACATATCTTATGGTCCTAATTTGAAATATACTTTAAAAATATTTTATTATAAAAATTCAAATAAAGTTCTTATGTTTTATACAGATTTATATTTTATCCCGAAATATACGGATACAAAACTACATTCAACATTCAATATTTTAGATTCATAATAAAAATATATATTAACTAATATTAATTAATATTGTTCAACAACCCTTCAGATTATTAAATGAAAATACAAAACGTTAATGAAAAAAATTAAAAATATTTCAATTGTATGTAAGATTAGTGGTAAAGAAGGCTACATTGTAATTTTCTTTTAATAATTTATTAATTAACAGAGGTTGTCTTAATATTAGATAAATTTCTTTACATTCTCTGTAATGTTCATGACAATAATTTGTTTGTGATATTAATCGTCATTTTGTCTCATGTTAATACACTATCTGTTACACATTTTAAGCATATTTGTGTGTGTTTGCTTAAGAAGTTTTCAAATATTAATATTTTACAATGTTGTTGAAAAAGAAAACAAATTTTAATCTATATTTAATTGATATTTTTATTTTATTTCTATAAAATGCATTTGAAGTTATTTTCTCTTTATATTTTATAAATTAATTTTTAATAAAAAAAGGAATAAAGCACTCCTGAAATCATTCAAAATAGTTCATAATTCTACGTTTTGTATATTATATTACTATATATTACCTATTTATTCTATTACTACTAATAATATAGTTAGATTTTTGAAATATTTTCCTTCTTGCAAATCATTTTCTGTAAATTAAAATATTTCATATTTTAAGAATTTAGTTAACGCATTTATAAACTTGTTCGAACATTTTAATATACTAGAAATATTATATATATACATTTGTAGTAATGAGTATATTTTATTGTAATACTTATCTCATATAAACATCTGTAAGATTAATAACTTTTATTATTAAGACTTTTCTGTATTCAGATAAATTATTTTAATTAAATATTACCAAGATTTATCTATGTAAAGTTGTTATAAGACATGTGTTATAAAACGTCTAGTAAAATTGTATTTTCAAATTGGTTAATAATCAAACAATACTTTTATTCATCATTTCACAATATATTGTAAACATTTATTGATGTGTATCCTGGTATCTAGACCGTGATACATGTTTGTTTCTTTTTTTATATCTCGTAAATACTATAAATACACGTAAAAATTGCTGTCACTGCCAAAGCTGAACCATGGAATTGGAACGATGCAGATTTATAATTTGTTAGTGGTACACTCTTGTTTTCTTCAAATAGTTGAGAAGGAATGATTGAAGACTTTTCGGGACTTTACACTAATGAACCGAAAAGGAAAGAAAAAACCAAAGCAAGAGCCTGAAGAATTTTCTTCTAAATACAACGCTATTGTGTTTCATCGTACGGAGATTAGAGTTTTCTTTTTTTTCTGTACTCAACATAGAATTTCTCCTACCCTTCTCAATTGTTCTTTCAGAGGCGACATATTTTTAAGATTTTAAGTACTCTACTCAGGATGACTTTTTTCCTTGTGAGAAATAATCGTCTTTTTAAGGACATAACCTAGGTAAAGAAAACCGCTTTTATTAGGGAGCACGGAGTATATATTCATACTTGATTTTTCACTCGACTCGTATCTTTTTGTTTAGGAAAAGACTGCTGCTCTAGATGATTAAACTTTCCAATCTTTTTTATCCGCCTGTATCAATATTATGTATACAATCATGTGTAATTTTAATAATTATTTGTAAAAATCTATACGAATATTAATTTGTATTATTTTTATTTTGTATGTAGATAAATTATTTTAATAATATATCGCCATAAACCATAAAATTTAGATACGTATGACATATAATGCAGGATATTTAGTAAAATTTCTATTTTTCAAATGGATGGTAATCAACTATTCTTATTAATTAATAGAAAAAAACTCAGATATTATTATAATGTAATGTATAGAGAAACAATATATTATATCTATATATATATATATTATATATATAGTTAAGACATCAGTGTTTCCACTGGTCCGTTTCAGTATAAACTCATTATATAACGCAACTCTCGCTATGTTAATGTTAACACCAGTCAATCAGGTGACAATAGAATTTTACTTCCTTTGAAAAGTAACATGAATCCATTACACACCAATTGATTTATCAAAATCTCACTTTGAATACTTGCCACGTTCTTATATACTACTTCAACATAACTCTTCTCTGAAGTACCAAAAATTCATACACTATACCGTGGTCTGGGCCGTGTATACTAAACCATTGAAGGAAGTGTTTCCTAGGTGACGGACTTTGATGAGGAT
>JACCHZ010000031.1:0-45122 GCA_018907045.1 Wiebesia pumilae
GCGGGTCGAAATTATAAAAAAAACTTCTCTGATAACAAAAGAATTAGTGTTCAGAATAACACAGGTATCATTATAGAGTTACTCAATATTTTAAAGGAATTGGTTAAGCAAATAAAACAATTAATTGATCTCCTAAGTCTTAATGAGGTCAGCCCACTGAATTTGCGATTTTAGTCGCTCACCTTAAAATCATCTTAAAATCAATGAAAACGATCAAGTTACGCTTAGAGAATGGAAGAAATATTATACAATACTTACCACGTAAATGCTTGTGGATTTCTTTGATTAGCGGTGTCAAATTTTTGAATGTAAAACAAAATGCAGTAAACAAAATGATACATTAAATAAAGCGAAACTTTATTTCGAAAAAGCATGCCTTTAGTGCCATCCATAAGTCAAATAAACCCGGAGTTTCAAATGGTATAATGGTTTAATAAACTTTGAGAAAAAGAATGCGTTGAAAATATAAAATCATTAAAATCATGTTTTCACTATTTAATATAGGACCTAAAAATTTAGAATATATATGGCTAGGGTATAAATGATTGACAATTGCTAATCCGAAAAGTTTTGATTAGGGTTATATCTAGCTATATTTTGTTTTCTACTACATTAATAAATATAAAAAGTAACGAAAGTAAAATTTTATAACACGTATATTATTAATAGTAAATCACAATCAATTTAAAAATATTACAATTGTCAATTGAGAAATTGATCTCCCGGTAGAAAGTCTAAACTAACTTTAAACGCGTGTAAAGCAAGCTGTTTGTACAATGTTTCTCTACTTATTTTAAATAAAAGCAAGAGTTTCTCGTTATTTTTAAAATAACCATCCAGATCAATTTATTAATAAAAATAATTATAATTTCCGTTTAATATCATCTTGGCTGATACCAACTATGTGCTAATAAATTAAGATACCTAATAATAAAGTGCGAGAAATTAAGTAAGGTAGATCATCATGATAAACATGAACAAATAACTAAATAAATAAAATTTAAACAATGCACATTTTCGTTAAATTTATTACAATAAATAGTAAATAAACGATAAAATATGCGCGAAACAATTAATTCAAACTGTTGATTGCAATTGATATGAATAAATTAATTAAAACTGCTTTTTATCGCACCAAACGGTTATATATAAATTAAGTAATACAACATAAGCGTATATAGTTTATTATGCATCAATTAATCCAGTAGTAATATTTTATTAAATAATTTTTCTCAAGATTGGTGCTATCGTATAAAATAGTAATTTCCATATCATTTTTTGTTTTTGTACATATCTAACAGCAATAACAACTAACATAGAAATAGTGTATAAATAAATTCGTTTAGATAATAGGGATAGCTAATAACAACTTTTATTGTGGAATAAAACTAATATTGAAAATTTAGAAATTTACAGAATACCAATTTTTTATTTGAAAATACATTAGTCTTATTTAAAGTAAACGTCTTATGTAAAGTATAACGCAGAAAAATAATCAATAAAGAAATAAGAATTTTTGAAAGTAAGCCAAAATTTAAAATGCAATTATTACGTCGATGATATTATTACCGAAACAGATGATGTAAAGGAGTTAATTCATTTTTGTATCGAATCAATGAAATTGACCACTGTGGGAGGTTAGAATTCAATTAATTTAAGAATTACGAAACAGTTAGCAAATTCAGTTCCTAAAATAAACCTTGAGGGTGGGTGCCAAAAAAATTTGCAAAGAATCTACAGAAAAAATAAGGCAAAGTTGAAGTAGGATTCCTCTCAATGACTAAATAATATCATGAATTTATCAATATTAATGGAAATAAATTCACGAAAAATTTTATGTTCAATATTAAGTAAAAACTAATTATTAACAACGAAAAAATCATTAGCTATTTTTTATAATTTTTGCTAAACGATATTACATGTTAAACTCATATTACGATAATGCCACCAATTTTATAGCGCAAAAATTAACGTAAAACATTATGAACTTCAATATCAGTACTTCAATATGAATCATACAATGAAGAAGTTGAAAAGATAATTGTATTTTGGCGGGCTTTGCAACTGTAAAAATATTCAAACGCAACTTTTATTAAAATGTAAACAATTAATTATATACATTCGAGGAAATTTAAACATACATAATTGAAGTGGAGGCTTCTTCAATTCTTAACCAAGACTCTATAAAAATCCAAACTACATGCAAGTTTTGACTTATACCTTTTTCGGGGTCTTACTTGTAAGTTTATCAGCGTTAATATAAGTCATATACTAGTTAATCAGTTATCAAATAAAAAATTCATACAGTATGTTAAAGAACGATTTTGGTAAAATGGAAACTGGGTTACTTAAATAAGATAAAAGTCAGGTCAAAGTGGTAATTTAAAATCAATTGTATAAAAATCGATTTAATGGATCTATCGAAGGAGAGTAGTGTTCCAACATTCAACTGGTCTATGAGTTGCAATATTAAAGACTTTCCAAGTAATGGTGATGTTATATAAAAGTAAAATATGGTACATATAAAATAGCAACACACGTGCCACTCCTTAACCAATTGATTAATTTAAATTATTCAGCGCTCCTTATATTATCTATCTTTATATATATGTTTATATCTTTAAATGTATGATCCTTTATATGTGATCCTAAATATTTATAAGAAAAATAAATAATAAAATTTTATATACAAATCGGACTTCTTAAAAGTCGTTTATCGATTTTATTCTTAGGCATTTCCAAAAACTGCAGGTTGTATAAGTTGTATAAGTGCCTTTGTATAAGTAATGCGTAATTACTTGTATAAATTCATGCAGGTTATCTTTACTTAAGTTCATTAGAATTTAATCAGAAGTATAAATACTAGAACCTACACGTTCATTTACCTTGTAAATATTAGCACTAAGTTTATGACAACAGTAGGTTAAGTACAATACTGTAAAATTGATATAGAATAAACGATTTTGAGTATATAATTAAAAAATATGATACACTCTTGCTTTTTCCTTAGACACGTAAGATGGATTTTCATAATAAACACTAAATAAATATCTAACATTATAAAATCTTTATTTCATTACATATCAATAAATTTTATTAAATATATTCTTTAGGAAATTGCGCTATGTATGATGTCTTCTTGATATTTGTTTCTAATCAAATATCCTAATTAAGAATAAAACAGAAAACGTTTAAGTTCAATTTGTACCAATAATTAATATGAAGCAGTTTTTAATTTTTTAAGATTACTTTGCTGGTTTGTACAAATTAAAATACCAATATATCTCCGAGAGAATTTCTAATTCATAGATGATATTTTTATTTTTTTCAAATATTTAAAAGAAAAAATTTAAAAAATTATAAATTAGGATAATAACAGCTCGTTTTATTTAAAATAAAAATAAAAATAATTTAATTTCTCTACATACATATATATATATAAAATTCTACAAATCGAGATCATAATTGTTGGCTAAAGTGAAAGATGCAACGATTAATCATAAAATTAGTAAATCATATGTAAACTTTTTTAAAGAATATTATACAATATATAATCAATAAATAAAAAGTACGTTTTATTAGTGTTTTCAAGTTCTAAATAACTTTATTTATACAGATTGAGTATGGTAACAATTACAAATTACAAATTTATATAGACTGAGTATAATTACAATTAAAAATTAATAATTTATACAGTTTGACTATAATTACAATTACAAATTTATACAGTTAGACTATAATTACAATTACAAATTACAAATTTATGCAAATAATTAAATTTTCAAATTAGGGTAAAAAAGAAATTGTATAAAACTTCATATTTGTTGGTATCAATTAGTTCCATCCATGTTTTAATTTTAGTTTTCGATCAATCGTAGACTGAGACCTTATTATTTTAAATAGATGCATTTTAACCAGGTTTTAAAAATGTAGAAATTTTATTTTCTCTATTTTCTCTATTTTCAATAAGAAACTCTATATAAAATACTTTTGAAAAACTTCTTCATTTAAATTTAAGCTGTATATACTTTAGATTTTACATATATTAATTGTTGGGTCTGAATGTAAAATAGTGTACCAGTCGCTTTATTAAAATTAACCATTTAGGTTTCAAGATTTACATACTATGAAAGATTTAACATTATTAAACGGCAACATGAATCTTGCAAAAAACAATATCTCTTAGTGAAATGAACTGACTTGCAAATCATCCTGGAATTTCAAAGCGTAAATCTGATGATACGTCTAATACTACTAAAAGAAATGAATATCAAAGAGTTAAAATCATTCATTTTACACTTAGAAGCCGAAAAAGATAATAAAATATTTAAATTCCATTTATTATAATTAACTTTGATTTAAAATCTTATATTTATATTAGATTTTGCAATATTTACGAGATTTGCGATTTTGAAAATTTTACTTACTGCGAAAATCAAATGAAGGAAATTAAACAAGTGGCTACGGTCATCAACAATAAAAATAAAATAGGCTATATGTAAAGAACGAAAAAAATAATTCATTTAAAAAATGGAATTAGATGATATTATAGATTTTATAATAGAAAAGCTCAGTCCTAAATTAATTTAAAATCAGAACCAATAGTTATATTTTCTAATAAAAACACTTACTGACACTACAATATGCGATATAGAAAGCATGAGTGTATACACAGATCCAGCAGAAAAAAGTGTAACGTTAATAAGTGGACTGTCAGTACAAGCTATCTCCGAAATGTTATTATAATTAAGAAACATGATTGATGTAGTTTTGTATATAAGGAATCAAACCGAATAGAATAAAAGGCATTTACAAAATACTGATTTGAATCTGAGATTAAAAATAAATAAAATTCTTGTGTGCAAAAGCTAGGAAAGTACTAATGTACAGTGAGAATCACGTCAACTCAAGAATTTCTCAAATAATTCCAACCAAAAAGTCACATTTAGAGGAAAAAGTAATAACAATAATGAACAAGAATCATACAATTGAGGAAGAGGTTTAGAAGAAGTTTTAAACTCCAAAGAAAACTTAAAACCAATTGAACTGAGCAACATAAAATTATTTATAATTCAGGAGAAAAAGCTTATCAATAATCCTTTAAAGTAAGATCCAAAGAGTTATAAGAATATGGCTGAAGGAATGTTATCGATATAAGATTAGGTTATACATAACTCAATTATTTTAAGAATTGCAGAAGATCATTAAACACTTCCAACATGTAATGTTTACAGATTATAACTTACATTGTGACATGTATTATGATGAAAATTGATAAATTGCCATCCAAGGAGGTACTAAAAACTGCATAAAACAGCACATGTATACCGATATGGTGGGATTCATCAAACTGAAATAACATTTCGAAGATTCATTGTTAGATTTATAAATGACCACTTCATGATGGAAAAGTATGTGCACTGTTATCAAAAAAACAAGTGCTGCAAAAAGTACTGTACTAATAAGAGTTCTAAAGAAATTTATTATAAAAATATGAAGGGGGTTGCTATGTAAATTGAGAACAAAGAAAAGAACACATGGGTGGATCAATTAAAGAGATTATGAAGGACATATAATATGGGCTTTTATCACCACTTTTATCACTACCTAAACCAGATATTGGATGAAAGAATATAAATGAAAATTCTGAACACTGACAAGTAGAAAAAAATACTACAAAATACCTTTGTATAAGTTAGAAAAATCTGTAGCCTGAAATAAGGCCAAAAATAGGATAGGAAGTCTTAAAATTAAAATTGCAAAAAAATCTGAAAATTATAGATCTGTATGATCTATATTTGTATATATGGAGAAAAGAGGAAAAATTGCAGTCGTGGTTCAATTTATGAATGATATTTAGTCACGAGTAATGATAAAATGCAGATAGAAAGAAGAAAGAATAAAATTAAAAACTTCAAAGGATCTAAATGTTACCTTGGAATTTCAATTAATTGAAACTGAGAAGAAAATTAAAAGCTGTTTCGTTAAAACCACTACGTAAACAGCTACAAGAGAAATTTAGCATGGTAGGTTGTAAATTACAAAATATCCCAATAATGATAAGAGAGGTAAGAAGCAGAAAGACAGTATTGGATCAAAAAATTCAGCATCCTAAAGTCTGAAATAAAAAATGAAAATAATAGTCTTGAGGTAAGTGCTTAGTTGTCTTTTGTAAATACAACTCAATCAAATACAGCTTTCATCATAATCTTCTTGGCCAGAAAATAACGAGAACCAATTGAGAAATTAAAAAAACTGTACATAAGATAAAGAAGTATTTAAATGTTCAAGAAGAATTATAGTATTGGTATATATAATTATAGTATTAATATTATAATATATAATACTGATTATATAAATAAATTTAAAAATAAAAAAATAAGATTCGGAAGGTTTCACAATTGCAAATTTTAGAGACTATAAAAACTGAATATCCATTTCTAGATTTGTGATAATATAGTTTGAAGATGTCATAACCTGATTCAATGCTAAATACATTAAATCATTACATTTTCCAATAGTGTAAGATATTTTCAAGAAAATTCCAAAAGAGTTTTTATGAATTGAACGTAATGTTTTCCTGAAAAACTATAATCATCAATTTATTTATAAAGTATGCTGTTTGAATTATTAAATAATATATCAAAGAAGTTTTGTTATTCAAAAATAAAACTCATTGGAGTTTTTTTTTATACATATTTTTAAGTTCACCTTCATAGAATCCTTTTTGAATCAAATTATTACTGTAACAACAGTTCATTTTTCTGATAAAACTTTTTATAAATGCATTTTAGGTTAAAAAGATGTATCTAGTACTTCCTCTTATGTTTTGTATATAATACAGTATGCATGGAGTGTTGTTTTTAAAATAAAGAAATAGTCCAATTGCATTTGATCAAGCAAAACGTAATCACAGTCAATTTTTTGACGTTTAAGTTGTTATTACCAAAGTACTTTAATCAATTGTTTATTTAAGTATAAATTATGATCAATTACTATTCAATATTGTTTAATAAATTAGTTCTTAGTTTAATATATTATTACTCAGCACTTCCATACAAGACATTTATAAAGAGTCATCAGCTTTTCATTTATTATTTTATTAACTTATTAATTTATTATATATTAACAGATTTTAAATGATAATAGATTTCTTGCTCAAAAAGTACCTGTACTTAAAAAATTTTATAAAATACAATTAAAAACCAATTAATCCTGTAATTTTTAATTTATCTATATTATATCCTTATATATTATCTATTCTATATTATATTATTATAATTATTATACTAATGTGTTGCGTTTTTTACTTATTTATGATTGTAGTATAATCATATAATTTTAATTTGAATAGTGATTCTATATAAAAAAGAAAACTAAACATAAAAATTTACTTTTTGTAAATAAAATCTTCAAAGTTTTGTTGTCATTTAAAAATAAATTTCAAGCCATTTTTTAAAAATATCGTAGTATTATTGGAGCTATGTAGCAGGTATTTCTATAATTATGTAATAATATATCGCTTGGCTATGCATTCGATGTTTTAGCAATATTTCTGAGATCTCATTTTATTCAACTAAAAAATTAAAGGAAAATCGTAAATAAATTTTTTTTAATAATGTGTAATTAAATTTTTAAAATATTATTTTAGAATATTACCTTCTGAAAAAGAATTATTAAAAAAATTTTAGGATATTTGACTTTTAAAACTAGTAAAGATATTTCTACAACTTTTTAAAAATATTTTTTAAATATTTTTGTTTAAGGTATTTCGACAGTTTATAAATATTTAAAATATACCTCAAATAATTCTAGAAATTTGTTTAAAATATTTTGAAATAATTTTATTTGTTAAATAAATATTTTTTATAAAAGTTCGTTAGTCTTAATAAGTAAGTTAAAGTATACATCGCTTATTCACGTTTTTAAATGGTAATACATTTTTTCTAGTAGATTATCAGATTTGATGTATTTGTAAGGATTAATAGACAGAAAGCATAAAGATTGGTTGGTGAAAAATCGAATACGAAGTTTTGAATACAGGATGCGAGAATATTACTAACTGTGTTACCAATTGAGCTCAAAAAATGGAAGAGACTATAAAATCTATAGAATAGAGAATTTCTCTATATCACTAATGACGTCTCGGTCAGAAGATTTGGTAGAATATTAATTTAATTTTTTGAATCATTGAGAATGCTTCAATAACCGGATTATGTTTTTCCGAATATAAAAAAATTATTTTCTACTTTTCACGGTACGATATTCTAAAATACATTGGGTAAAATATGGTAAAAATATGGTCTAATTGAAAATAATAATAAAAGTAATAGTACTGAAACAGTTCATGAATAGTCGCAATGACAGTCGGTAAAAACGACATCGAAGCAAGATACTCAATAGCCATTTATCCATTATGTTTCAGTTTCTTCTGTACCAACCTCGCTTATATTAAGTTTGACATGTGTTTGAAAAATAAGCTATTGTTCTTTGCTTATATTTTGCTTTCCTTTCGGCATCATGTGTCACGTACGTAAACATTTTGCTTTGAAACAGATTGATTAGAAATATAGACGTTCACTTTGGTTTTATAAGCCTTTATATCGTGTTTTTCTCTTTTTTATCAGCTCTTGAATTTTATTGTATTTATACGCAATGAAATAAATATATCTGTATTATAAAATTTTTTTCAAAAGTTAAATGCAAATTTACGTTATTACTTTCTATGAATTTGATTTTTGATATCTTGACCAGTATTTTTTTCCAATAATCATTTCAGAATTTTTTTTGGAATAATTTCAATGTCGATTGTAAACTTCTTCAAAATTTATTTAATTATATTTAGTGGATTGTTTTTTTATTATTTTTAGTATTCTAATATTCTAATCATTAACCATTCCTTACTTTGTTAAAACTATCCTTCACTTCTTTTAGATTTCAAAGATACTTTTAAATATTAATTGTGAATAAATTATGTTTTTAAATGTTTTCATTTTCAACATATTAAAAAAATACTTTTGGATTTTAGTGCTTAATGAATATGATAAATTTTTATTTTCAAATATTTTCAAAATTTCTTTTTACTAATAATCTTTTACATCTCCTTCTAAATATTCGAAAAAACAGATATTGTATAATAGTTCAAATTCATAAGTTTTTATATTTTTTTATATTTCCTGTATTGTTTATATTTTTAAAAAGCCGGAACACTTTTGAAAAATATTTCATAAAATCGTGTTATGAAATTATTAGAAATTTGTAATTTAATAATAATTGTGAAAAATATATAGCACCGATTGAAATATGAAATTTGTTGTTATAAAAAAAAAAATATTTATTGAAGTATCAATACCAGAACCAAATACAATCTAAATATATAAAATAAAAGTTTACAATTAAAATAGTACTATCAAAATATCGAATTTTATTATAAAATTTTTATTTTTAATAAAATTATTTTATATTGTTATTGTTTTTATAATAATAGATTTATATTTAATAAATAAATAAATGAATACTATTTGATTTGAAATTAAAATTATAAATGCATCTTTAAATTTGTGATTTATCATTAAACAGAATTCCAATAGACATTTTAACTATTTGAGAAGTAGTCCGAAAATAAATTCCATATATATTTTTGAATGTTTTTTATCACTATTCTTATTCTTAAATTTAATTTCTTCTTACCTTCTGAGATAAATTTTTAAATTTATAAAAATATTTTCTTTTATAAAATTATGTATGTATTTTTTTATGCATTTATGTGAATTTTTCATTTTTTAAATTCTTTATTGAATTTATATTTGGAATTTAATATAAGTTACATTATGCACGTGTATTGTTAGAAAAGAGTTTTTATTTTAAATTGAATATGTTACATTCCGCACATGTATTTTTAGAACACGCGCATGTGAAGTTAAGAAGAGTTTATGTTTTTTTTTATATAAGTTACATTTTCGCTAATCAATTCAACTGATATTCTTTTCATTGTGAACAAAGATGTCGATGTCGGCGACTATAGGACAACTTTTAAGTAACTCGTGTAACAAAATAATAACATTCTTGTAGATAACGGGAGAATATCATGAAAACTGCCTAAATAATAAATATAGATTAATTTCTGTTGAGGAAATTAATTAATTCTGTATATATACATATACAGAAATAGAGAACTAAATGTTGCATCCTACTTTATTTTTATAGGATTTTTACTGATGATTTAATTTGTCTAATAGAAAAGAAACCATATTTTCTTTTGAGTCCATAAAAAAGGTCTAGAAAGAAAAAGTTAATCGATCCATTTTAAAGCTAATCTAATTTTTAATTAAAAATCTAATATAAAATTTCTTTTAAAAAAGTAAACTTTGTATACAATTACTATTAATTCTATGTATAACGTTATATTTAAATAAATTAATAATAACGAAAATAATGTACATACATAATATGTTATGAATCGTTTTCATATTGAAAGCGTGAACAAATTCTAGTTAAATAAATGAATCGGTACTATATCAGAAATAGTAGACGAATTAATTAAATTACCAGCTAAGGATTTCAAGGATGTTTTCATAAGTATAAAAATATTTTATCTATATAAGTAATCAATACATTTAGTATAATATTTTAGATTATAGATTATAATTTAAATCATATACAATTAAGCTTATGTACAAAAATAAGTGTCGTTTATTATTTAATAAATTTGTTTCAAGTACACAATTTAGCAATACGTTTAACCATTATCATTTATTTAGTTTAAATTAATGTCCAAACTCTATAAATATTACATAGTTATTATTACCTTAGCCAAAAATTATATTTAATCAAAAACATTAAAAAATAAAAAATTTTCATTTCCGTGATTGATTATTTAATATTATAGTCGATAATTGATTATATCTATTACTATTTGTACACGCATGTACAGCTTTCTGATTTATATTATTATTTTCTTAGTTTTACATATTTTACTTTTTGTAATTATCGTCAGATATATTTTCTTTATATATCGAATAATTTCTCATATATCATAGTAAAGTAATCTTATAATTAGTAATCCTTTTTTTAAAAAGTAATCATGATTTATGTAATTGCTTAATACATTGAAAAAATTAAAGTTCTGCTATATTAGTAAAATACATTAAGTTTGAATAATGAATATATTAAAAACATAAGTTGTTTAAGTAATTTTATAATAATATAATGCTTTACTTCATTTTCATAATATTAAGTACATAACATTACAATATTTTGTACAATATATTGCATAATATGCGTAATAATATTAAATGATTTAAAAAGGAGTAAGAAAATAATATTAATAATAATAATTTTTTAATAATATTTAAATAATCAAAATACAAAAACCCTCCAAAGATAATGTAAGTAATATTCAAACTGTCTAAAAATATTTTGCTTCGCGTCTTATTTATACTTAATTTATTAGTATCAATTAGTAAAATATAATTTGGTAAAATGAAAAAGAAAATGAAAAATTGATATAAAAATGTTTCAGAATAAAACGATCTTCACTTTTTCTGAATTTCTTACATCTTGTAGCATCGTTTATTCAGTTATTTAACCAAGAATGTATTATTCGGAATCATTGAGTTGGAAAACTTAAACGATTGTTAGAACCTTTAGTGCGATGAGAATGATAGAAGGGGTTGAAAGTTTAGAGGAAATTAGAGTAGAATTGTGAGTAACATAAGATATTAAAATAAGCGTCTTCAAGAACGGAGAGAAAAGAAATCACGAGAATCAAGTTGCAACTTCTGACAGAAGACAGAGGCAGAACCTATTTACGAATACGTGTCAGAGGCTTCCACGATCTTTAAGTTTGAATAAAAGTTAAATGTTTTTAGATTCTTAATCACATACGCGTTCGTTTTCTAGATAAACATTTATATCTGCGGAGTTATAGATGCTTTGCACAAAATCAGTTTTGTGAAATATCGGAACTTTTTTAATTACTTTTTATAATCAGGTCCATAATATGTTTAAGAGACAGTTATATTACATAATACTTCAAACACTAAAAACACAAGTTTTTCAGGGAGACGACCAGATTAACTATTTTAAAGTAATAATGGATGATAATACCAATAATGACATTTGCATTATTGGTAACACTTTGATTTTTTCTTTTTCTTAATTCTTTTGTAAGAATGATCTATTAACTTTCAAAGCTTATTTTCATATTACTTCATGAAAATAAATTAATATTTCATTTATAGCAGTTTATCTTGTTAAATTAAACAAAACTTTACCACCTTCTTATTTGAATAAAGATAACATTACTATATAAATATTTTAAACGGTTTTAAAAACTTCGAAAAAGAAATTTGAAAGTGTCTAATACCTGGCCACATATTATATAAATATATTATATTTGATTATAAATTTGATTATAAATATATTTTCTTTGAAAAATATAATAAAAATTTTTTAACCAAAACTATATTTTTGGAAAATTTTAATTCCTGACAGTAATTAATTATTGTTGCTTAATTGTATTTATATATTTATAATTTGTAACTATTGAACTCATTCAATTGTAATTTTGTTGAAATAAGTAATGATTAATAAAATAAGTAACTTTTACTGCAGTTATATTTTTTGTTTACAAACATTAAAACAATATCATTTAAATACTAAATAAAAAATATAAAAAATTTTTTTCTATAAAAAAAATACTAGTAAATTCAAGCTTTTTGATGTTCAGAGAAAATTTTAAACAATAGTTTATTTTAATCAAATTTACTACGAAAAAACTGTTAAAAAATTCATGTAATTAAACTGTAACTCAGTTGTAGATGGTACGTGACATATAATTTATTAATTAAATATATTATGTTCAGCATAGAAATATTTAATATGCATTTAACTAGCAACATTTTTGTTTAATAAATAAACACGTCAAATCTTCTGTAGATTGTTGTTAATTCACGTTTTTGTCACATAAGACTTTAATGCTTCGACTTATAGGTATTATAAAGTTCCGGCTTTAAATTTGATGGAGAAGTGATTCTGTATTATTCGATTGAATTCAATATTATTAAGCTGCTTCTCTATTGCAATTATACTTTGCATTATTGCAATCAAATAACCCATAATGTGTACTTGTATTTATAATGGCAGGAAATGAGACCAAAGTTTTAAAGAAAAATGAGAACTTGATATATGGAGTTATGGCATCGTTGTTGATAGAAGGTCTTTGTATATAATGCAGTAGGATTATTAATATTCAAAACACGTCAAAAATTAAGCAAGCCAGTGTTATCGAGTCAGCGATAGGGTGAAGGAGTAGACAAGGATCACCCTCACTTCCGGCTTTCATCATTATTCTTGCCAAGCCTTCTTAGGAAAAAGAACGAGAGTACAACCGGAAATCTGAATCGCTCGACTTCTTGTACATTTGTTAGTACGTGAATTTTTTACAAAGAACAGTAGCAAGAATAGGCAACGATGAGAAAAATGCTCCGCGGATTAACATAAATAAGCATCATGCGGATAACATGCACATGAGAATACAGCTGCTACTTTAATTACCAATGCTATATTATATTATTAAGGTCTTTCTTGACATGCTAGAGATATTGTGCTCCTTTTTTCTCCTGTACGGATTAATTTAGCATTGAATGTACATGTATGAAAATTATTTTCAATCTATGCCTAGTAATTATTGATTTCGGTACCAGTGTAAAAATTATACAACTTAGCACTAGCTAATTTGTATAATTTTGTCTTTGAAGGGATTATAATTGAGCCTAGATGAGTTGAAATCTGTTTAAAAATTAAAGTCAGTGGGAAAAAAATTGTGAAAAGGCGATGAAGACACTCTCACCCGAGCTTCTTTGCATGAATAACGATTTTTTTAATGATCGTTTACCGATACTTCTGAATTCTCAATAAAATTATTCAACCCGTTATTGCACTGGCTTAAATCTTTCATTTTTCCATCTCTATGAAATTAAATTGCTTTTATTTAACATTTAAAATATACTTCTTGTAATTGTTACTTGACTCAATTACAAATAGCCATAAAGTGTTTATGTTTTTCTTGCTTTTGTGCTGAATTATGATTGCTACTTGCAATATATTTTTTAAAGATGTTCTGTACAATAGACAAAATTATACTCTGATTTGCTATTTGAGGTAATCTTTTAAAACCTATTATAAAAATATGCACTACATAACCTTCTCTTTCACTTATTAGTTATATATTACTGCGGTTAACAGTCTCTCGAAAGTGATTTATAATTAGTTTATATAGCCAATGTCTCCAATCAAAAAAAAAACCTTATAATATCTAAGGCAGGCTTAAATTATATGCCTTATTGATGAATCTAGTAGGTCGATTCTAGAAGAAATGTACCGTAAATCACATTTTAAAGTAAATAACCCTTTCTCAAGATTTGTGATTTTGTTATGCGCAATAATAATAAAATAATAAGCTACAATGATAAGTTTTATTAATATATTTTTTAATGAATAGTTGAAAGATTTGAAATAAAAATAGAATTAAATCACATAAAATATGTAATTTCAATTTTAAAGATTTATCTAATAAAAATTATTAAATCTTTTAATTTTGTCATGCCATACATACTTTATATGACAGCAAACAGAGATTTGTTAAAAGGTTGATATAATGAATAAAAAATTTAAGTAATTATTATTATTTTTATTAATAATTTAATAATAAAAAATTATAATAAAAGTGATTTTTTATTTCTTTGTAAGTTTGGGGATTCTTATTTTTTGACATTCAAATTATATTGCTCATATATCTCTGTTATATTTATTATGTTCTATCTTTTCTAAAAGATATGTTTTGAATATAAACTTTTTACAGTCAATTTTAATAATTGTATATTTAAAATGCAACATACGAATTATTAGTAGAAAAAGTAATTAATGTATCAGTATAAATTTAATATCACATATCAAACACATTTAAATAAATATATTAATCATATAAATATAGAAAGGTAGAACTGAAGAATACAAAATATGTTTCTAGAAAGAAAGAAAATGAAAACTAGAAAATTAAAAAAAATTATATAGTTCGAAAAAATGATAAGATCGAACGATGCTCTTGTAAGTGGTAGCGTGCGTTCTCTTGTCTTTTTCAATATTTCTTTCTGACTCTACTTCTTTTTTCGATTCCGGTATTTTCCGTTAACTTATGCCGAGCCCTTCGACCGAGATGTTATCGTTCATTTAGTCTTCTCTGGATGTCGCTTTCATGAAGCCTTAAGTTCTCTATCCACATATCGACTTTTTCAGAGCTCTCCATTCAATTTTCAGGTTCGACTTTCGCTAAGCTTGCCATTCTTTCTTTTCTGACACTCTCACCTTCTATCTCTCTTCTAACTTGTGTAAAATTAGAGTTATAAAATTAAACTAGTGTTGAGATAATCAAGGATTGCAGATTGCTTCTTTAGCATAATGCTTGGCTTATTCGAAGTCTAAGTTCAATGAAGGCACCGGGCAATTGTCCTGATAAGAATTAATTATTAAAACCTGCTAGGGCGAATTGTGAAGTGAACGGAAGATATGTCGAGATAATAAAAGAAATGTAACGTTAAATTTATTGTTTAAACGACGAGGCTATGTGTATGTGTGCTATGCATAAGAAACAATGATATCTTAGTTTCGAAATTAGTGGGAAAATCCATGCGCATGGCGACGAGTGGAGATGCCAAATGATCGTTTCCTATCTGTAGCCTTCATCGTTCCTTTCATGTATCTAAACCTTTCTTCAGCTTCTCTTCAACTAATTCTAATGGAGCCCATTTAGCTATGCTGTATCAATTTGGAACGGTCTTTTGATAATTATGGATATCTTCCGATTCAGCGCTAATTGAAATTAACTTTTATTCTACTTTTCATATCCTCTTCACTTATTTTTTCAATTGTACATATTGTTCATAATAATCTACTGAAGGCGAAAATAGTGTAACCGTGCATTGCGATCAATTTGGATTGAAGCCTGTTAGCGTATCTTATAAAAAACTAAATTTTCCTTAACCTTAATATCTTGCGTTTTTCTAAGTTCACGATGGATTTCATATTTGTGAATTATAATTTTATCTTATTTATTGACCAATAGATTATATAGTAATAATAATTTACATATGAGTTTATAAATCTTTTTCTTTCAATCTGTAATCCCTGTTGAGTGTTTACCTGAGATTCAAATACTTAGTAATGCTTTTTTAAGAATATATATATATTTTTCAGTTTTTTTTTTCAAATATAAAATAACAACGTAGTTTTTCTTTATTACACCTCTGTAAGTTTGCCCTCGCAAAGAATCCTTGTTACGAGTTATTATTGCTCATCTATTATAACATAAGAAACTCCAAAGTTCATGTTCCTGAAATTTGACTTTTAACAAACATTGAAGTTTTTGAAAAATTCAAAAATCATTGCAAAATTGATTTATAATGGTAAACATATGACGCGCGCCGTGCGAGTTCGGATCGAAGAAGGTGACTCATTGGGAGTTACGTAAACAAGTGAAGCGACATGTGCCGAGGAAGGGTTCGGAAATTCCCGTCAAGATGCCGCCGCGGTGATTGAAACGGCCTAGCTTCAGCGGAAGTGTTCTTCAGCAATTGGCGTGGAGTGGCTTCAAGCCAAAGGGGTGGGATAATTCCGTTCGCCGATTGGAGCGTTGATGCTAGGCATTCGAAGATTTGGGAAGCGCGCGCGGAGGTCTAATGGCAGTTGTGCGGGGGACAGCGAAGGAGAGAGACCAAACCCGCCATACTTCCGCGTACTGGCTGACTCGCTTCTTATTTTCTAATTTTCCAGTATTTTTTTTTCCTTTTCCGCCCTTTATCATGCGTCCTTTTCAGGACGACTGAGAACTTACAACGCAGAAAACACTAACAAACCGCCCTTTTTAAGGTGAATAGGAACGGAATCCGACCGACTAAAAAAAGGTTCAGCCGGGACGCATATATAAAGGACAAAGGCAAATCCCTAGGCAGGGGAGTTTCGACCATTATATCACATATCCACAAAATACAATGATTATATTATTCATTTTTTAACCGTTAAAAATCACCTCTATGAAGAGTTGAAAAACTGAAAAAATCGTAAGTTCAAAATTATGAAGATTTTATAAAGTTTTATTTTTGATTAATATTAAACTCCTAATAAACTACAAGTAAAAAAAATTTTATATAAAAAAACGATCCTGAATATTATTTTTAACAACTTTATTCCGAACGCTGTACTAAGAATCTATAAATGCCCCACTACTTGTGTGCGTAACAGTATATATGATTCATTTTAATTGTTAATTTAATATATGCCATAAATACTTATTTCAAAATATGGTGGTCCATACAAAGAATAATATATATACAAATTTTCATATTAAAAATCAGGAACATTTTGATACTTTGTTTAATACAGTAAAAGCCTATATATGAATATATGTATGTACTGCCGTTTATTTTTATATATACACAGAGTTATGGTATTAACGAAATTTCATTTTAGAATATGGTCTATTGTACAACATCAAGTAAAACCCAGATATTTTTGGTATTAAATTCTCTGTTAAATATTGTAGTTGAAGTTGTTAAACAAAATCATATTGGAGTTTAAAGTTTGCAAGTTTCAAACATCTTTTAAAAATTGAGATTTTATATCATGCAAAAGTTTAAAACGACGTTTAAATGAAATTATTATTGTATGCAATTTGTAAAAAGATTTTACCTTAAAACAACTCATAAAAATATGTCTATTTAGGGAGAATTTAGTTTGAAAACTTATAATTAATAGTAATTTATTATTAATAGTAATAAATTAATACTATTAAACTAAAAATAAAAATAACATATTAACAGAAAAGATATATTTATATTTCTTTACGATTTGTACAAAACTTCGGCATGCATTAGTACCTTTAGTGGATTGTCTGCCAACGTCAATCTTAAACGACAAAAATTCTTGATATATTTATAGTTACATTAAAGAAGAAATTTATGTAAATATAAACGTTTATTTTTTAATATTATTTAATTATACTTTGCGTTGAAAACTTATATGTATACTCGTGAACGGTGAACACTTTACTATTTATAATAACTGTTCAATGGGTATTTACAACCTATAAAAATGTCCTATTGTTTTTTAATGTAACAGATGCAGTTTATATAGAACTAGTCATAATTCTATTATTATTCAATTATAATAATAATTGCTTTTGAAATCTAAGTCAGAATTTCACTATTTAAGAATATATTGTCAATATATTATTGTGAATATATAGCGAAATATATTTTATTATATATAAGAATTAGTTTTTAATTATGTGACTTTTATAGTGCTATGAATTTTCGAACACTTTTTAGTGTATTACAAGTTTTCCGCGAATGAGAAAAACTTTTTTGTATAAAATATTTGTAAAATAATTTGTGTGAAATAGCGAATTACTCTACCAATAGGAATTTATAAATTAATTTAATATTAAATATATTGAATAAATTTTTCTTTTTAGAAATAGTGCAACTCAGTTCCTATTTATATGTATAAGAGTAGAACTGAATTTGTTATTATACTAAATTTTTTACTGGTATTTATGAAAATTCATTCTTTTTACAGAGTGCGAAAGCGATATTAGTATCTAAGATACTGATATGGCATATTACAAGCTACTACTGATACCCAGTAGTACGTCTGTAGGAATTTTATCTGTATTTAAGTTAACCATGTTCTTCAAGTCTCATCTGACTTTATAAAGGATTATGATCTTATTAATTTTCTTTGGTTACGCTAGTAGTAACGGTTAACTAGCATAAATACATATGATGCATATAACGCCTTTATTTCGTACTTCTGCTTGACAATTTCCTAATAGTAAACGAATTGTCTTTTTTAAATAAACGAATTATCGATTTTTACTTTAGATAAATATCCAAAATTAGTATCTATTTAATTAAAGAAACACTCAAGGAAAACAGTCTTTATACTTAGTATCATGAAGACAAATTGCGAGTGATCCTAGGTAATCGAAATGCAGAATGTGCACCGGCTCTTCTATATTTTTTTCTATCTTCTGTATTTTATTTGATTTATTGCCGTTTGCTTGTATATTATAGAAGAAAAATGTACACGATTATTTATATATCCTTCGATGTATCACTTTATTGATAAAAATAATTAATTATACTTATTCTTGCTTAGAGTTTTCTTGATCTTTAAAAGTGTTCCATTTAATCGTGATATAGTATATTCACGCTACATCTTATAGTGTGTAGTATAACCCAATGTGGACCATCGTCGGTAATTTGCCATACTCTCGTTGTTATGAGTATGTAGTTTTTTTTATTTCGCGTTCTTATTCTATTTTTACTTCTGTGACCCCTATCTATACATGTTTTAGACATTAAATCTGAATTGCTTTGCATTAAATATCGTCAAACTCTAAGTAGAATATTTCAATTATTAATTTTTGATCGCTTTTCGACTTTAGAAAATCTTAACGCTGGTCGTATAATTGTACTGTCACATTTCTGTATCTGTATCTACTAGTGTTTAGTTGCAGTTATTTACGATTTCAAATGTAATTCCAGCTGTATATATGTGATAATTGTGTTTGTTACTTAGTATTATAAGTGTCTCCAATTTAAAGTAATTCTGCTCTGCCTTGGTGGTTTAAGACACATATTTGCCTGTTTTTGTAGTAATAAATTATAAATACTGCATCATTTCTGTTTTTATGCATCTGTATATAATTCCATTTCTTGTATTCTATTTCATGCTCATTGATTGTTTAAATTTAAAGTAGATCTTAGGGCAGTTTTTATGATTGTGAAAGCCTTGATTCTTTCTATGCTCTCGTCTTGTACTTTTTTTGTAAGCATGGCCTTATAATAAGCTTTAAGTTTTTTATATTAACTTACAAAATCTATAAATTATTGGATCTTGTGTAGATAAGTCCGAATCAATTGGAGACGTTTCTGGAGAGTAATACAAGATTTACTTTTAAGATTCGGTTACATATGAGTGCCTTTGATAATGGTTCCCATACAAAATTCTGCAGATTAAGTAGAAGTTTATAGATCTACTAAGTACATTAAACTGGAAATTTTGGAAAAATTTTCGATGGAACAACTCATTGCGTTGCTTACAAAACCGTACGTGTCCTGTGCTTCTCGATTTCTTGGAGAAATCTCAACTGACACCATATAATTCGGAAGCCCAGACCAGAAATTAGTACATGCAAAAACCGAAGTGGAATTTTTGCGTAGGATACCAACAGCGTCACTATCAATCCGGCTAAAACCCGAGAAACTCGCGACAAGGGAGAAAAATAACGCCGCCTTTTTTATTTCTGTTCTGGCAAGGATACGTATAAATGTGATTTTTTTGGCCGAGTAATTCAGAAATACTTGAATTGGGGTCCAGAAATAACTGTGAACAAGGGTATGGTAAAACTTCCTACCCGAGCATAAGATAATTTTTTAAAACCAAGAGGAGAGATACATTTAGGTGTTTGATGTCACAGGTCCCTTGCATCAAACCAAGTTCATCAAATGCAAGATTTGCAATGAAAGGTTTTGTTATGACCTTGCGGTGATATCACGGGCGAAGATCCGGGAAAGGAAGAAGGAAGAAGATAGCTCTAAAATCTAATAGAGTGTGTTGGTGAATGTGTGCATAAAGCGGCATGTGTATGAGTGAGAAATAGCGCGCGCGGCGTGGCGTTGCCGCAAGAGTATGCGTTTTTTGTGGTTTTCCCCGTCGCTAGCCGTCGTAAGAGCAGGGACTAAACGGGGTCGCCCCTCCGTGAGCTTGAGCGAGCATTTCATCCGCTAGAAGGTGAATGGAAAACCGAAAGAAAAAACTCTCTTTAGATAATAAAGGGAGGTGATTTCGCGGGGTAAGAATAGTGTGAACCAAAGTGTGGGATTGAATGTGGAAGACAGTGTAAAGTCAATGGGAATTCAAGTGCGGAACAGTGTGCGAGCGGACAGCAAGCCCTAAAGATATGGGCAAATGTAAAAACCGGGTAAGGGAGTAATGCGGGGAAGAGTGCAGCCTGTTAGCGCGCGGCGTTCTGGTGTAGTCAGTCGAAACACCAGGAAATCCGAGGAGATCCTAGCCTGTCGGCGCGTTTCCAAGGAGTGCAGACAATCAGTGTGCTCCATGCCATGCAGGATGTCGACGCACGGCATTCTCGTGCAGTCTGTCGAGAAATCAAGAAACTCTGGGAAATACAGCCTGTAGGTGCATTTGCAATAAGTACAGCCAGTCAGCGCGCTCCATGCCGTACAGCCTGACGGTGCGCAGCATCCTGGTGTAGACTGTTGACAAACCAGGAACCCAGTGGATGTAGTTGCTTGACGCGCCCAGAAAAAAGAACCACGTGGCCCGATTCTTCTAGCTGTAACTTGACTAAAAGATGTAAAATTCTCGCCGCTGTAATTAATGAAGATTTTTGATAATTATCGCCGTTGTAACGCTTATAAAATATAATAATCTTTAAAATACCGCTGTCTACTATGTAAGAAAGCGCCATATTTATTGTGTACCGTCGCAGTTAAAGTGTAAGCTACCACCGAGTTTTATAGAACTTAAGAGTAATAATAATCATCGCTAATGTATCGAGTGCTACCGGAATTATTTTGTAATAAAATCCCTTGCCGACTAAATATAGTGTATAAATCGCCGCCGTGATTGAGAAAAGGAACAGTGATATTTTGTAAGCAATAAGCGTAGCACAAAATAAAATACCTATAGATCTAAATTGAATAAAAATAGTTTAATTGTAATATTAAGAAAAAAAGGACGTCGTTTTCATTTCGCCCCTGTATCATCACGCCTCCTCCACCCGCCGCGAACCTGGTCAGATGCCAACCCATCCAAGCCGGGTCAGCCGGGAGCGCTCTTTCACGTTTTTGTGCACTCATACTCTTGTTGAGCAAAAACGCTGTGGGCTCTTTGTATAGCTCTAGCATGCTTATATACACTGTGAACAAGGTTGTTATACGTACTTTATCTTATTCTCTTCATGTATAAGCGCGTTCGAACACATACAAAATAGTATTAATTATAAAGATTTTTTAAACAAATACATTTTATTTTGTTTGCTTATATAATTGATAATTTTTATATATTAGATATAATAAATATTTAAAAAAAATACATTTTTTTATTTAATAAAGTATATTTCGCACCTACAATTTCTAATTTAGAATTATTTAAGTAATTAAGCATCTTAAAATATTATATAATTATAACTTATGCAGTAGAAGCATTTCTTTCAATTTGTACATTTTTTCTTTTCATGTTTTAATTTTGCTATTGTTTACGGTTAGCCTGTGTTGCTAATAGAGTACAGCTTTTTACGTACGCAAATATTTTCTTCATCATTTCTTTTTCCTCATTTAAGAGTTTTATATGAAGAAGTTACATATAAAAAGATACATTTTCTGATGTAAAAAATACATATTCATATTTCCAGATAACTTTCCTAAAGAAGGACTATTATGAGTTTCGAGATTAATATCGTTTTTTATAATTTTTTTAATCCATAACTTGTTTTCCAATTTTTCAATGAAAGTATTGTGAGCATGAAATAAACTGTTTAGAATGGTTTATTTATAGTCATCATATTATTCATACTTTGTTCTATTTTCGAAAGCACTGTCTACTGTTCTGGTTGTTTGGAAAGAAAAAGCTAATGCTTAAGAAACAAACTGATTGGAAAATCTCTAGAAACTCTGAAAAATTACAGTGTGGTACATCTTGATGTAAAATAGATGTATGAAGATTTACAACGTATGAGCTTCCATTTTACTACTGTTATTCATTCCTTAAAACACCTCTATTGGCTACTACAACTTTCTTTTATAATTTCTAAATCATCTTACGTATGCGTTTTACGTATTTTATGTATATATGTGTTCTCCCTAAACGATATGAAAGTTCGAGATCATTATCATCTCTAACAGAATAAGTTATTAATATTAAAAATTAAATTATATATTGATTAATTATGTGAAGCAGTTTCTGTTGCAGATATCAAGATCCAGCATTTAATGAGTATAATATCAACTATAATTATTTTAACGTCATACTAGTCATTTTTTACAACTTGATAGGTTACAATTCTTATCTATTCATTAAGAAAATAGCTGTAAGATTTATAGAATGTATTGCACTCTTTCGTCAGACTAAAAAGAAATATATTTCATTTACGAAATATATTGAAAGCAGTTATATTAATTTTAGATTTATTGATTCTATCCGCTTTATGACCAGCTTATCAGATGTTATCTTACCTTATCTAATTAAATATTATAGTCAGCTAATTAAAAAAAATTATTCATGTAATCAGATAAATCAACTTAAGAGAAAAAGTGTTTTCATTATGATTTTGTTTCAACATGTGATAGTTAAAATCAAGTAATTTACCTAATAAATAACAGATTAAAAATAGCTTGCGTCATAATGAAATAAGTAATTTCATTGATAGTAATTATTATATACAGATAGTATATAATATATATAGATAGTAATTAATTATAGACCTCTAACAAATGGGTGGAATCTTTAAATTTAAAATCTTTAGGAGAATACTTTAACTTATATTTAAAGACTGATATACTTCTTTTCGTTGATAAACGCCTAGATGATAAATGTCTAAAGGTATACAGCTTATTCATTCACTACCCCTAGTTTGACATGGACAAGATGCTGAAGTTTATTGAAATTCAATAGAATTACTTTATAAATAAGATATGTAACGATTACATTAGGTCTTTCGTATACTTCATTTATTCTCGAAGTGAATTACTTTCCTTCTATTGAACTTCCAGCAAATAATAATTATAAGCTAGGTTTAGTAGAACTTTTAATGCTACACTGAATATTGATTAACGGAACAATAAATTTTATACACATGATAAAGTATTCACTCTACTAACTGGTATTTATGAAATTAAAGATACAGATAAATATCTATAAAATATACTATCATCTAAAGAGATATCGTTTTCTCTGAAGTCGAATAATAATATTTTATGTAGTGTGATTCAGTGTAGTGGCGGAATGAATTTTTAACCATGAGATTCGAAAAGCCGACTGATAGGATTCATTCAACTTCTTTTTTTAAAAAATGTTATACACACTTCTGATTTATCGGTTTCAAATCTCAATATTAACGCATTAAGAGTCGAGTACAACACACCATCTGTGGCTTATATAAATGAACGTCGAGTGCATACAATTCATGCGTTTTCCTTGCCATACTGACAGATTATAAGATCATCGAATCTCCATAAAATGTCACTTTTCTTTTAATTGTTATCGATCTTAGTTAAATTTCGTAATTCTTATTAAAAGGTAAGGTGTTTATATTTTCGATCAATATAAAAAAAACAATGAAGATTTTTTAGAGTTCAGACGTTCGTCACTTATGACGAATTCACTGGATGTTGTGAAATTCATACACATCATTTATATATCAATCATATATTGCAATCACATTTAGTAAATAGCAATTAGATTCATTCATAATCAAGATGTATCACTTCTTCCTTCACGTTGTTCATTGCTTTTATGTGGTACACTTACAGTATTTGCAAAAGCAGTATTAACGTATATAAAATTAGTTATTAACACCATCTATAAGTTTTTTGGTGTTAAAAAATATGAACTTAATGCTAAAGAGATAGATCTAAAAATAAAGATTTGTTTTCTCTCAATCAAAGTCAGAAGCTATTAATTCGAAATATTGGATGGATGTATATTGATGAAGATAAGTGATGAATGAGAATCGAGAAGTGATGTGAATGCTATTCCATAAATACTAGTATAAGAAGAAAAAGGAACATCCATTAAAGTATTTAAATTAAAGTGGACGAAACTTGAGTGACTAATACTCTATGTAATACTCTCTGATACATTAAATAAAACTCGTAAGATATATTGAAAAAAATCCACTCATCTCAATTAATTTTCACACGTGGCAGTTGTATGAATATTATTCTCTTACACCTACATTACAGCATGTCTAGACAGTAAAAATGTCGATAAAACGAGAAAACCTGCTCTTTGTCATTTTGGGATTTCAAATTTATTATTGAAATCAAAGAAGAGCTAAAGCACATCTTAATTTTCTTTATAACAATTTTTTATCCTTCAGTAACGTTAAATGATTGTTATTAATAATACTTTGTGGAATCAAAGAATTTTTAGTCATTAATATTTGAATTTTTCATCTCATAATAAATATTTTTTTTAGCGGTGCTTAAATTATTTTTTTTATATATTTTGTATGATGATTATATGGTTTAAGCGGATTTAAAAAAAATTTAGGTTTTAAATACTTTTATTTTTGATTGGAGTTTCAACGTTGCATATTTCATACTTAAATATTATTTTATTAAATAATGTAGATAAAAATGCTCCGAGTCAATATTGATATTGAACATGTTTTGTATATATCGTGTTGTGTATGAATGTACATTTGGTTGTTATTAATAATAAAGTGCGGTATTAATATGTATACAGATCACAGTCCATATCTACTCTTTGTTAGATATGGACGAGATGCTGAAGTTTACTAAAATTTAATTAGAATCGCTTATAAAGATTAATATGTTATTATTTATTAAACATGGTATTAGGGGTGGTATAAGTCATTGTTACAATCAATATCGGCGAGTATGAATCTGATCTATATAAATAATCTTTATGTTGGTGAGCATTATAAAACTCACGCAGAAAAAAATTGTCTTGTATATTATCATGTTAATAATTTTTATGAATGGGCAATGAAGTAATCATTACCTTATGCTAATTTTAAGTGGTTTAAAAACATTGATGCAATGCATGTTTCAAGATAATAATCCAATTAGATACCTTCTTTAAGTAGATCTAGAGAATCCAGAAAAAAAACGAGTATAAGGTTCTACCATCCTATGTATAACACCTCAATCCACCGAAATATAAGTAACAGAAGCCGATGACAACTTTATATAACAAAGAGTGTAATTTAATACATTAGTATGCAGTAAAGCAACACTTACATATAGATTTCGTTTAAAAAGAGCTTAAAAAGTACTAAAATTTTCTCTTTAGTCAAGCCTAAAAGATTAAATAGACTTTAATAGAGAAATATAGAGAAACCAAAAAGTAGTTGAGAAAAAGCTTACTAAATTAATGCTTAATAACATGTCGATGTTAAGTTTACTAATAAATGGAGTGGATGTTATAAAGTAGAGGCTTACATTACTAAGTCGAATTATAACAGCAATATTTGATGAAAATCTCTTCGACCTTTTAAAAGTTATAATAAATATGACAACATTATTATTATTGTTATTATTAGTGTTTTAGATTTATCAATGATACTATTATATAGATTTCATTATGAATACATAAAGATTAGATACGCATTAGATAAACATTATAAAAGCAAAAAATGTAAGCATTTATATATTGGTACCGATAAATTTATATACTTCATTGGTAATATTGATATTTATAAAATCATGAATAATGAGATAATCATGATTTGAATAATCATGATCATAAAGAAATAAATACATTAGACTGTTCTGAGAATAATCAGATTAAAATAACTATAAAATACAAAAAATTGTAGACCTTATTCAAGAACAGTTAAATTGAAATATTATGACTAAATATTTAGGCTTCAAGCACTGAATGAAAATTGATAAAGACAACTAAATGTGTGAAAATATTAACATTGCACAATATTATATTTAACAACAAAATTATATTTAACCATTTTATGATGTGTCTTTTTAAAAAGTAACTATTAGACATGAGTAGCATAGTTTTAGGTCACAACTAGGAATGATCCCAATTGCGAATAAAAAAATTAACAGTAAGTGCCTATGACGTTGAGTGCCATATACAACACAAAAAGACAGATATATTGACTTAGGAACACTAGCATTATTCCACTAGGATTCTTCGAGAAGAGAGAAGATGTAAGCAATGGTTTCAGGAAAGGAATAGAAGATATAGTAAAGAACCAACAAGTTACTGGAGAGGATGTTAAAAGAGATTTTTCCAATAAGTTGGGGGATTTAAGAATAGAGGTAAAACATTAATAGAAAGGGAACTTTTATATAAGCGCATCACGAAGAGAGATTATAAATCTTAAACCATAGGAATTCAGAGCTTTATTTCTACATTATAATAAAGTAAGTATAATATATATATAGTTTTAATTACAAATATTTTTTTAAGTTTGGTGTATTAATTAACTCTTTCCTTCCAGGTAGATTTAATTATGCTTGACATAATATCGTTTAAAACTTTTTTACCTACCAAAAAGATTACCAACAGCAACCAAGAAAATAATATCATACAGAATAATAGAAATGAGAATTTACGCAAAAAGTGAGAATTCCATGTATTTTATTCGTTTTTTCTTCAAAAAGTAATGTGTTTACTATTTTTCGAAGTATTGTTTGCTGATTTAAACGTAGTATACTGTAATATATCTTTAATATATTACATATAATATAAATTATATGCAGTTAAGGCAATTAATAATATGAGAGTAGTTGCACAAAAACTAGGAAAAGTCAAACATATTGATCAAGGGAGTATCTGGGTTTATTTTTTATTTTTATTTTATAAGAGTTTAATTGTACATTGAAAAATCAACCTAACATGGTTACAATGTATAACTCACAAGGATATATGAATCACTTGGCCAACAAAAGAAGATATCGTATAATCGTTGAAAATTAATAAAATATCAGCGCAAAACATTTAATTTTTAAAAAATCTAAGTTTAAGAAATGCCTTGATGTTAAGTTAGGTGTCTACTTTTCTGTCAATTTAAAAAAAAATGAAAAACATTTTAAGAGTTCAATTATTTTTAATCGATGACGAATCCACTACCTATTATAAAATTTATGACATCAAATATATATTGCAATCATCTTTAATAAAATCAATAACATTCATATATGTATATTAAGAATTAGGATTTGTCGTTTCTACCGCTACGTAGTTCACTGCATGTAAGTAGTAGAACACTTGCTGAAGCATTTAAATTACATGAAATACAAGTTTTTGTGAATAGCGCTATCTGTCATTGGTTTGATAATATAAAATTAAAATAAATGCTGTAGACATAGATAGATGTAGTACTATTGCTCTGACTAGTCTTAAGAAAGACTGAATTTCTTTTAACCAAAATAAAAAGCTGTAATTCTAATTCATTTTATTTTTAATGGAATTATAGCAATGCAATATGCACTCATACTTACAAGATCGAGAAGTGATAAAATGTTATTTTTTAAATAGTAGTACAAGAAGAAAGAGGAGCACTTAATCAAGAATTTAAATTAGAACTGACAAAAATTGTGTTGTTAACGCTCTATGTAGTACTTTCGAATTCTTGTAAATTTAATCTCTTAAGAAATTTTGAGAAAAATACACTCATCTCAATGAATTTTTCTACTTGAAAATTGTATGAAAATCCTTTAATTCAAGCTACGTAAAAGCATTTACAGTCTGGATGGTAAAAATAAGTTTTTTTTTATTCTAAGATTTAAAATTCATTACAAAATCAAAGAAGAGCTATAGCTAGTATCTTTGATAACTGTAATACTAGTTGTGTAAAGCTTGATGCGCGCTGGTATAGCTACGACCCGTGATAATAGCGCCGCGTGGGTTCAGACGGGAGAGGTGACTCATCGGGAGTTGGTAAGCAAAGAAATCGAAGCGACGCACGCCGAGGGAGAGTCCGGAGTTTCCCGTCAAGACGCCACCTTGTTGATTGGAACAGTATAGCTTCGGCGATTGACGCAGCATAGCTTCGCACCGAATGGAGAGAAGTGCCCCCGCGTTGAATGAGCAGCGTCGCGTAGTACCGCTTTATAGTGGCGGAAAAATGGCCTTTCGCCTATTGGAGCGGTCTTTAACGGTGAGGAGTGCTTAGAGGCGATTGGAGCGGCGAAGCTCGGCTTTCACAATCTGTCCTTTGTTTCGCGCGAGAGTATCATATTTCATAATTTTTTGTGTTATAACTAAACAAGCATTTAATTATATTAATTCACGTATATATATATAATTATATACTCACTTCACTTCATTTACAATTTTTAACAAAAATGAGAATTTTAAACGCGACCTTATTACATAATTTGTTAACAATGCATACGTGTGCATAAAAATATTTTCTTTTACTATACAGGTATTTCAGTTCATAAAAGTGATATTCATGAGAGGTAGAGATAGACGATAGTTGCAAATCATCAAATCCAAATAAAAACACAAATTTATACGTATAAATAAAAAATGATACAATCAGAATATTTGAGTTAATGTTAAGCTTTATGGATAATGAATATTTATTTAGAAAAATCATGAACTGTTCTGGAAAATAGAATAAGTGAACATGAAGTACAACTGTAATAAAACAACGTTTAGCAGGATAACCGTGACGGAAAAATGACAAAAGTTGAAACTATCATATTATACCATCCCCTAATGAAATGACACTCGTAAATTCCATATTCATAATGTAATTCGTAGACATCAATGACAATTCTAATCATTTAATAGATTTAGGAAAAATATGATAGATCACACCTTCAGGCGATTCAAGAGTAGATCTGTGGCCAGTTACAGTCATTTTGAGAGCATAACTAAATGCTACTGGAATGTGTCCAGAAAATATTTAAAATGACCAAATCAGGTCTAGTAATAAAATATTCTTTCGAAAAAACTTTTCGTAAAAGACTTGGTAGTAAGTGAATTTTTTCGTTTACTGCTGAATTGTGACACCAATCTGCTGTGTTTTAACATGGAAGCTTTTTTCGGCGATCTCACTTTTGTAATCGTAAAAGTACGTTCTGCCCAAAAGTTCAAAGGACGAGTTATGTTTATGTTTATGCCTTTATGTTTACAAAACCATTGTATTGTCATGAGTGTAAATAGGTCGGACTTAATGCTTAGGTAGAGATACATCAGTTTTCATAGGTGGGTTGCATCAAATAGAGCAACTTGAAACTGATAAAAATCTTAATGATTTTTATTTTAGTTTTAATGATGATAGCTTAAATATTTAAATAAATGAGAGAATATAGAAATAAATAATGAGTTCTGTGATTATGTTTTAGATAGGATATATCTTTTCGAATGAGGCAATCGAATTTAATAAAATCTTTTTAAAAGATTTGTTATTAAAATAAATTATTATGAATATTATTTTATCATTTATAACGCATATACTCGACTCCAAAAATAATAATTTTAGTAAAATCATTATAAAATAAATAATAAAATAATAAAGTGATAATGAAATAGTTATAAAGATTTTATTAAATTAAGTATTATTTGTTTTTTGCTAATAGAAAATTCGTATACCATATTATTAATTTTTACGGAAGTATGCTTTTTTGTGTGAACTGTATGTAAAACTTATAATCTCAAAATCTTTTATGATGATTGATAATTCTATGATTTACTTCTATGATGGATAAAAATAACTTTACATAAGCTAATACTATTAACACATCCCATGCAAATTTATATTGATACATTGTTGATTTTAATTTTTATATTTCTTTTACGAAGTTAGATATTATATGATATGCGAGAAAAATGTGATAAAGTTGATTTATTAAAGTATCTTTTAGTATTTAATAGATAAATCAATTTCAAAACTATAACATCAAAGTTTAAGTAAATCTTATATAAGCTATTCAGATGTTTTTTCCACAAAAGGTTATCTATTTTTTATGAAAATTAGATAATAGTTAATAACAGATAACATCAATTATATTAATAAAATATATAAATTTTTTTCGTATTTTTATAAATATGATCGATTTCTTAATTCTTTATTACCATCAAATTTTGGTAATTTTTCTGTTAATATTTTATTTTTACACAGAGATAATAAAAATTGAAAACTTAATTATGAAACAAGTGATTTATTTAATTATAAGCAAGTAATAATTCAAATAAAGTTATGCCAATTTGGTTACTTAAAACATTATTCATTTTATAATGTAAAGTTTTTCTAAAATCTTTAATTTTAAATAAAACGGTGAAAAATCGTGATTATACAAATTTGTCCATGTACTAGTAATTTAGTTTATTAGTCAGAGAATTATAAAAATGTTTGCATCTTCTATTTAATTTAGATGTAAATAACTAAATATTTCAATAATTTTTATAAAATCTAAATTTTCATTTCAAAACTTCATCTTTTAATCGTAATAACGCATCGATAACTTAATCCTCATTTAATATAATATATGATGCAAACATAAAACATTTTACTTTTCAATCTACTGCCAAATCCTTTTTACAAACTTATTATATTTCAAATATCTTCAAATATCTCTTACGTATGATATACCAAATTATTTACTAGTAAAAGGATCTGTCTAATTTCTTCAAAGAATTCTAATTGTTAATTTTTTCAAAGCCAACTTAATTGTTAGTCATTCCTTACAATTAATGAGAAATAAAAATAATTTTTGTTCAAAATTATCATGATCTCCAAATATTACCTTATCATTACTCCAAAATTCATAAAAAATAACTGTTTAACACTTTCCATATTATTACTGCAAAAAAGAATCTTTTTAAATTTGTGTACCATCAATTCAAATCTGGTAATTGATTACCGGTATATCATTGTGTTTTCATAATTTTTTTCGTCTATAAAAGTGATAAATTTTTTGACATTAATAAAATGTTTAGAACATTTGTATATAATTTCTAAAATAATCTAATATCGTACTTTTTTTTAATAAAAAAAGCAACCTTTTTCATTTTTTAATTTTCTTAACATGTTAAATTATTAACTAAGACTTTGAATAAATCCTTCTCAAGGTTTTTCGAATCTATTATAAAATCTAAAAATGTATACCTTTTTTGAAAGTAATTTGCTTCTTTTAATTATGAATCTTAAATAATAATAAAGCTTTTACAATACTTTACAAAATTTTTTTCAATATAGAATTATTTGAAAAAGAAAAAGAAATATTCGGATTGTAAAAGAATACGTAAGTTTATAAAGTTTACTTAATAAAATCTTTTAAATATATGTTAGATGATTTATGCATTAAAATTTACTAATAACTATTTTAAAAATCAAATGTCACCATAAAATATTTGGACTAATAATGTTTTCTATACGTAACTCTTACGTTTATAAATGAGATGTCTTACTTATTTAATATTTTAAGATTCAAAATATACGTACAATTATTATCTGTTTTTCAAATAAGGAAATAATTAGACAAAAATTGAATTTGGTTTGTATTATAAAAAAATTCTAAAAATATCTTTTTAAAAGTTTATTTATTGTATTTGAATATTGAGTTTTTCCATACATTGCACAATTTTATTTGCGGTGCTATTTGTAACTTGTACATGTTTATTAGAAAATTCAGTTATATATCTTGCAATATAACTTAATATAAAATTATCTATAGTTATTATTATCAAATTATTTATATGGTTTTTAATTTTTCTACAATACTTATGTGTAAATATATCAGTGTAAGCCTTTGTCGTACTTTGATATAATATCTATAGATTACTTAAAAAAATTGCAAATTTTTCGGTAAGATTAAAAAAATATTATTATTTTCATAATATTTAATAATATTTAATAATAAAATATTCAATAATATTTATTAAATATTATTATTTAATAAAGAAATATTAAATACATAACAGTGATTTTTTTTAAATAAGTTTGTCAAAATTTTGCAGTAGTCTTAATATAATAAAAAACAAAAGTACATTGATTTTAAAAAGTTTCAAATACCAAGTATGATACCATATCAAAATTCTTTTAACTAATATGATAATTTTACGAATACAGTGGAACACATTAATTCTTGATAATTGAATGAAAATTAATGTAATATTATTTGATAAAAACATTGTTCGTAAAACAAATTTATTTTTATCGAAATATTTATTAATTGTTCATAGAATGTTCCTTTAAAAACTTTTTGGAAAGTATTAATCTTAAAAATGTATTTTTTCTTTCTTAAATCACTGTTTTTACTAATTTAGTTATTTTTTGAAAGATAATAAAAGATATCTTAACTGAACATATAAGATTTCTAAATTGATATATTTATAGTGAATTCAATAAAGTAAGTATCAAATTAAGTTGAAGTAAATCAATGCGAATACATACTCAATTTGAGCTTTAATTTTAATATAATTAAATGTTTTTAATCAATTAAAAATATATATATATTTATTTATTATTATTTTGAATATTAATTAGTAATTATTGAAAAAATAAAAAATAAATTTTAAATTCAAATTTAATAAAATTGTTCGAAATTAGACATTTATACATAGGTGCGTCTAGCAAAGAAAATTTCAAAGGAAATCTGAATTACTCAAAGAACTTCATAATTATTGGTAGATAATTGATGCATAAGGAAATAAGTGAAATCGTTAAAAATGAATGGCGTTAAATTGAGAATATAATAGCTTAAATATAAATAGCTTACGAGAATATATTACAGTTAACACAAAGAAATCAAGAAGGATCAAATCACAAGTTGAACTTGTAAATAAACTTGTAAGTTAAATTACTACCACGTTGTTATCTCTCAATTTCAATTGATTATAATATATATAGCGACAAATACCTCAAAAAAGTCTGAAACTCTTTAAATGTTACAATTTTTTAATAATTCGAAATGTTAGACCAAATCCATGGAAATACGAGTTCTCTTAGAATTGATAAAGCAAATATTAGAAAAATTTGAAAAGATTTAACGAGTGATTAATGTGATTAATGGCTAAAGCTCACCTTATTTTACTGAATTTAAAGATAAATACTTTGGTATTGTTAATTAATCCCGTTATGTGATCAATGTCATTCAATACACAAATCTAAATTTCAATACTGGAACAATGCGTAAAAATACTACACATATTGTAGACGCTTTTACCTTTTTTGATTTCTTTAATGCAATGTTGCACATAATTTAGATTTTTGAATGCATAAAGTTTCACTATCTTAATTTTCATTTGAAGTATGAAGTAATATGAATTATAAATGCGTTAGACTGATATGAGAGATATTCCTTGTATGCGTCGAAATTATAAAAAAAACTTCTCTGATAACAAAAGAATTAGTGTTCAGAATAACACAGGTATCATTATAGAGTTACTCAATATTTTAAAGGAATTGGTTAAGCAAATAAAACAATTAATTGATCTCCTAAGTCTTAATGAGGTCAGCCCACTGAATTTGCGATTTTAGTCGCTCACCTTAAAATCATCTTAAAATCAATGAAAACGATCAAGTTACGCTTAGAGAATGGAAGAAATATTATACAATACTTACCACGTAAATGCTTGTGGATTTCTTTGATTAGCGGTGTCAAATTTTTGAATGTAAAACAAAATGCAGTAAACAAAATGATACATTAAATAAAGCGAAACTTTATTTCGAAAAAGCATGCCTTTAGTGCCATCCATAAGTCAAATAAACCCGGAGTTTCAAATGGTATAATGGTTTAATAAACTTTGAGAAAAAGAATGCGTTGAAAATATAAAATCATTAAAATCATGTTTTCACTATTTAATATAGGACCTAAAAATTTAGAATATATATGGCTAGGGTATAAATGATTGACAATTGCTAATCCGAAAAGTTTGATTAGGGTTATATCTAGCTATATTTTGTTTTCTACTACATTAATAAATATAAAAAGTAACGAAAGTAAAATTTTATAAACACGTATATTATTAAATAGTAAATCACAATCAATTTAAAAAATATTACAATTGTCAATTGAGAAAATTGATCTCCCGGTAGAAAGTCTAAACTAACTTTAAACGCGTGTAAAGCAAGCTGTTTGTACAATGTTTCTCTACTTATTTTAAATAAAAGCAAGAGTTTCTCGTTATTTTTAAAATAACCATCCAGATCAATTTATTAATAAAAATAATTTATAATTTCCGTTTAATATCATCTTGGCTGATACCAACTATGTGCTAATAAAATTAAGATACCTAATAATAAAGTGCGAGAAATTAAGTAAGGTAGATCATCATGATAAACATGAACAAATAACTAAATAAATAAAATTTAAACAATGCACATTTTCGTTAAATTTATTACAATAAATAGTAAATAAACGATAAAAATATGCGCGAAACAATTTAATTCAAACTGTTGATTGCAATTGATATGAATAAAATTAATTAAAACTGCTTTTTATCGCACCAAACGGTTATATATAAATTAAGTAATACAACATAAGCGTATATAGTTTATTATGCATCAATTAATCCAGTAGTAATATTTTATTAAATAATTTTTCTCAAGATTGGTGCTATCGTATAAAATAGTAATTTCCATATCATTTTTTGTTTTTGTACATATCTAACAGCAATAACAACTAACATAGAAATAGTGTATAAATAAATTCGTTTAGATAATAGGGATAGCTAATAACAACTTTTATTGTGGAATAAAACTAATATTGAAAATTTAGAAATTTACAGAATACCAATTTTTTATTTGAAAATACATTAGTCTTATTTAAAGTAAACGTCTTATGTAAAGTATAACGCAGAAAAATAATCAATAAAGAAATAAGAATTTTTGAAAGTAAGCCAAAATTTAAAATGCAATTATTACGTCGATGATATTATTACCGAAACAGATGATGTAAAGGAGTTAATTCATTTTTGTATCGAATCAATGAAATTGACCACTGTGGGAGGTTAGAATTCAATTAATTTAAGAATTACGAAACAGTTAGCAAATTCAGTTCCTAAAATAAACCTTGAGGGTGGGTGCCAAAAAAATTTGCAAAGAATCTACAGAAAAAATAAGGCAAAGTTGAAGTAGGATTCCTCTCAATGACTAAATAATATCATGAATTTATCAATATTAATGGAAATAAATTCACGAAAAATTTTATGTTCAATATTAAGTAAAAACTAATTATTAAACAACGAAAAAATCATTAGCTATTTTTTATAATTTTTGCTAAACGATATTACATGTTAAACTCATATTACGATAATGCCACCAATTTTATAGCGCAAAAATTAACGTAAAACATTATGAACTTCAATATCAGTACTTCAATATGAATCATACAATGAAGAAGTTGAAAAGATAATTGTATTTTGGCGGGCTTTGCAACTGTAAAAATATTCAAACGCAACTTTTATTAAAATGTAAACAATTAATTATATACATTCGAGGAAATTTAAACATACATAATTGAAGTGGAGGCTTCTTCAATTCTTAACCAAGACTCTATAAAAATCCAAACTACATGCAAGTTTTGACTTATACCTTTTTCGGGGTCTTACTTGTAAGTTTATCAGCGTTAATATAAGTCATATACTAGTTAATCAGTTATCAAATAAAAAATTCATACAGTATGTTAAAGAACGATTTTGGTAAAATGGAAACTGGGTTACTTAAATAAGATAAAAGTCAGGTCAAAGTGGTAATTTAAAAATCAAATTGTATAAAAATCGATTTAATGGATCTATCGAAGGAGAGTAGTGTTCCAACATTCAACTGGTCTATGAGTTGCAATATTAAAGACTTTCCAAGTAATGGTGATGTTATATAAAAGTAAAATATGGTACATATAAAATAGCAACACACGTGCCACTCCTTAACCAATTGATTAATTTAAATTATTCAGCGCTCCTTTATATTATCTATCTTTATATATATGTTTATATCTTTAAATGTATGATCCTTTATATGTGATCCTAAATATTTATAAGAAAAATAAATAATAAAATTTTATATACAAATCGGACTTCTTAAAAGTCGTTTATCGATTTTATTCTTAGGCATTTCCAAAAAACTGCAGGTTGTATAAGTTGTATAAGTGCCTTTGTATAAGTAATGCGTAATTACTTGTATAAATTCATGCAGGTTTATCTTTACTTAAGTTCATTAGAATTTAATCAGAAGTATAAATACTAGAACCTACACGTTCATTTACCTTGTAAATATTAGCACTAAGTTTATGACAACAGTAGGTTAAGTACAATACTGTAAAATTGATATAGAATAAACGATTTTGAGTATATAATTAAAAAATATGATACACTCTTGCTTTTTCCTTAGACACGTAAGATGGATTTTCATAATAAACACTAAATAAATATCTAACATTATAAAATCTTTATTTCATTACATATCAATAAATTTTATTAAATATATTCTTTAGGAAATTGCGCTATGTATGATGTCTTCTTGATATTTGTTTCTAATCAAATATCCTAATTAAGAATAAAACAGAAAACGTTTAAGTTCAATTTGTACCAATAATTAATATGAAGCAGTTTTTAATTTTTTAAGATTACTTTGCTGGTTTGTACAAATTAAAATACCAATATATCTCCGAGAGAATTTCTAATTCATAGATGATATTTTTATTTTTTTCAAATATTTAAAAGAAAAAATTTAAAAAATTATAAATTAGGATAATAACAGCTCGTTTTATTTAAAATAAAAATAAAAATAATTTAATTTCTCTACATACATATATATATATATAAAATTCTACAAATCGAGATCATAATTGTTGGCTAAAGTGAAAGATGCAACGATTAATCATAAAATTAGTAAATCATATGTAAACTTTTTTAAAGAATATTATACAATATATAATCAATAAATAAAAAGTACGTTTTATTAGTGTTTTCAAGTTCTAAATAACTTTATTTATACAGATTGAGTATGGTAACAATTACAAATTACAAATTTATATAGACTGAGTATAATTACAATTAAAAATTAATAATTTATACAGTTTGACTATAATTACAATTACAAATTTATACAGTTAGACTATAATTACAATTACAAATTACAAATTTATGCAAATAATTAAATTTTCAAATTAGGGTAAAAAAGAAATTGTATAAAACTTCATATTTGTTGGTATCAATTAGTTCCATCCATGTTTTAATTTTAGTTTTCGATCAATCGTAGACTGAGACCTTATTATTTTAAATAGATGCATTTTAACCAGGTTTTAAAAATGTAGAAATTTTATTTTCTCTATTTTCTCTATTTTCAATAAGAAACTCTATATAAAATACTTTTGAAAAACTTCTTCATTTAAATTTAAGCTGTATATACTTTAGATTTTACATATATTAATTGTTGGGTCTGAATGTAAAATAGTGTACCAGTCGCTTTATTAAAATTAACCATTTAGGTTTCAAGATTTACATACTATGAAAGATTTAACATTATTAAACGGCAACATGAATCTTGCAAAAAACAATATCTCTTAGTGAAATGAACTGACTTGCAAATCATCCTGGAATTTCAAAGCGTAAATCTGATGATACGTCTAATACTACTAAAAGAAATGAATATCAAAGAGTTAAAATCATTCATTTTACACTTAGAAGCCGAAAAAGATAATAAAATATTTAAATTCCATTTATTATAATTAACTTTGATTTAAAATCTTATATTTATATTAGATTTTGCAATATTTACGAGATTTGCGATTTTGAAAATTTTACTTACTGCGAAAATCAAATGAAGGAAATTAAACAAGTGGCTACGGTCATCAACAATAAAAATAAAATAGGCTATATGTAAAGAACGAAAAAAATAATTCATTTAAAAAATGGAATTAGATGATATTATAGATTTTATAATAGAAAAGCTCAGTCCTAAATTAATTTAAAATCAGAACCAATAGTTATATTTTCTAATAAAAACACTTACTGACACTACAATATGCGATATAGAAAGCATGAGTGTATACACAGATCCAGCAGAAAAAAGTGTAACGTTAATAAGTGGACTGTCAGTACAAGCTATCTCCGAAATGTTATTATAATTAAGAAACATGATTGATGTAGTTTTGTATATAAGGAATCAAACCGAATAGAATAAAAGGCATTTACAAAATACTGATTTGAATCTGAGATTAAAAATAAATAAAATTCTTGTGTGCAAAAGCTAGGAAAGTACTAATGTACAGTGAGAATCACGTCAACTCAAGAATTTCTCAAATAATTCCAACCAAAAAGTCACATTTAGAGGAAAAAGTAATAACAATAATGAACAAGAATCATACAATTGAGGAAGAGGTTTAGAAGAAGTTTTAAACTCCAAAGAAAACTTAAAACCAATTGAACTGAGCAACATAAAATTATTTATAATTCAGGAGAAAAAGCTTATCAATAATCCTTTAAAGTAAGATCCAAAGAGTTATAAGAATATGGCTGAAGGAATGTTATCGATATAAGATTAGGTTATACATAACTCAATTATTTTAAGAATTGCAGAAGATCATTAAACACTTCCAACATGTAATGTTTACAGATTATAACTTACATTGTGACATGTATTATGATGAAAATTGATAAATTGCCATCCAAGGAGGTACTAAAAACTGCATAAAACAGCACATGTATACCGATATGGTGGGATTCATCAAACTGAAATAACATTTCGAAGATTCATTGTTAGATTTATAAATGACCACTTCATGATGGAAAAGTATGTGCACTGTTATCAAAAAAACAAGTGCTGCAAAAAGTACTGTACTAATAAGAGTTCTAAAGAAATTTATTATAAAAATATGAAGGGGGTTGCTATGTAAATTGAGAACAAAGAAAAGAACACATGGGTGGATCAATTAAAGAGATTATGAAGGACATATAATATGGGCTTTTATCACCACTTTTATCACTACCTAAACCAGATATTGGATGAAAGAATATAAATGAAAATTCTGAACACTGACAAGTAGAAAAAAATACTACAAAATACCTTTGTATAAGTTAGAAAAATCTGTAGCCTGAAATAAGGCCAAAAATAGGATAGGAAGTCTTAAAATTAAAATTGCAAAAAAATCTGAAAATTATAGATCTGTATGATCTATATTTGTATATATGGAGAAAAGAGGAAAAATTGCAGTCGTGGTTCAATTTATGAATGATATTTAGTCACGAGTAATGATAAAATGCAGATAGAAAGAAGAAAGAATAAAATTAAAAACTTCAAAGGATCTAAATGTTACCTTGGAATTTCAATTAATTGAAACTGAGAAGAAAATTAAAAGCTGTTTCGTTAAAACCACTACGTAAACAGCTACAAGAGAAATTTAGCATGGTAGGTTGTAAATTACAAAATATCCCAATAATGATAAGAGAGGTAAGAAGCAGAAAGACAGTATTGGATCAAAAAATTCAGCATCCTAAAGTCTGAAATAAAAAATGAAAATAATAGTCTTGAGGTAAGTGCTTAGTTGTCTTTTGTAAATACAACTCAATCAAATACAGCTTTCATCATAATCTTCTTGGCCAGAAAATAACGAGAACCAATTGAGAAATTAAAAAAACTGTACATAAGATAAAGAAGTATTTAAATGTTCAAGAAGAATTATAGTATTGGTATATATAATTATAGTATTAATATTATAATATATAATACTGATTATATAAATAAATTTAAAATAAAAAAATAAGATTCGGAAGGTTTCACAATTGCAAATTTTAGAGACTATAAAAACTGAATATCCATTTCTAGATTTGTGATAATATAGTTTGAAGATGTCATAACCTGATTCAATGCTAAATACATTAAATCATTACATTTTCCAATAGTGTAAGATATTTTCAAGAAAATTCCAAAAGAGTTTTTATGAATTGAACGTAATGTTTTCCTGAAAAACTATAATCATCAATTTATTTATAAAGTATGCTGTTTGAATTATTAAATAATATATCAAAGAAGTTTTGTTATTCAAAAATAAAACTCATTGGAGTTTTTTTTTATACATATTTTTAAGTTCACCTTCATAGAATCCTTTTTGAATCAAATTATTACTGTAACAACAGTTCATTTTTCTGATAAAACTTTTTATAAATGCATTTTAGGTTAAAAAGATGTATCTAGTACTTCCTCTTATGTTTTGTATATAATACAGTATGCATGGAGTGTTGTTTTTAAAATAAAGAAATAGTCCAATTGCATTTGATCAAGCAAAACGTAATCACAGTCAATTTTTTGACGTTTAAGTTGTTATTACCAAAGTACTTTAATCAATTGTTTATTTAAGTATAAATTATGATCAATTACTATTCAATATTGTTTAATAAATTAGTTCTTAGTTTAATATATTATTACTCAGCACTTCCATACAAGACATTTATAAAGAGTCATCAGCTTTTCATTTATTATTTTATTAACTTATTAATTTATTATATATTAACAGATTTTAAATGATAATAGATTTCTTGCTCAAAAAGTACCTGTACTTAAAAAATTTTATAAAATACAATTAAAAACCAATTAATCCTGTAATTTTAATTTATCTATATTATATCCTTATATATTATCTATTCTATATTATATTATTATAATTATTATACTAATGTGTTGCGTTTTTTACTTATTTATGATTGTAGTATAATCATATAATTTTAATTTGAATAGTGATTCTATATAAAAAAGAAAACTAAACATAAAAATTTACTTTTTGTAAATAAAATCTTCAAAGTTTTGTTGTCATTTAAAAATAAATTTCAAGCCATTTTTTAAAAATATCGTAGTATTATTGGAGCTATGTAGCAGGTATTTCTATAATTATGTAATAATATATCGCTTGGCTATGCATTCGATGTTTTAGCAATATTTCTGAGATCTCATTTTATTCAACTAAAAAATTAAAGGAAAATCGTAAATAAATTTTTTTTAATAATGTGTAATTAAATTTTTAAAATATTATTTTAGAATATTACCTTCTGAAAAGAATTATTAAAAAAATTTTAGGATATTTGACTTTTAAAACTAGTAAAGATATTTCTACAACTTTTTAAAAATATTTTTTAAATATTTTTGTTTAAGGTATTTCGACAGTTTATAAATATTTAAAATATACCTCAAATAATTCTAGAAATTTGTTTAAAATATTTTGAAATAATTTTATTTGTTAAATAAATATTTTTTATAAAAGTTCGTTAGTCTTAATAAGTAAGTTAAAGTATACATCGCTTATTCACGTTTTTAAATGGTAATACATTTTTTCTAGTAGATTATCAGATTTGATGTATTTGTAAGGATTAATAGACAGAAAGCATAAAGATTGGTTGGTGAAAAATCGAATACGAAGTTTTGAATACAGGATGCGAGAATATTACTAACTGTGTTACCAATTGAGCTCAAAAAATGGAAGAGACTATAAAATCTATAGAATAGAGAATTTCTCTATATCACTAATGACGTCTCGGTCAGAAGATTTGGTAGAATATTAATTTAATTTTTTGAATCATTGAGAATGCTTCAATAACCGGATTATGTTTTTCCGAATATAAAAAAATTATTTTCTACTTTTCACGGTACGATATTCTAAAATACATTGGGTAAAATATGGTAAAAATATGGTCTAATTGAAAATAATAATAAAAGTAATAGTACTGAAACAGTTCATGAATAGTCGCAATGACAGTCGGTAAAAACGACATCGAAGCAAGATACTCAATAGCCATTATCCATTATGTTTCAGTTTCTTCTGTACCAACCTCGCTTATATTAAGTTGACATGTGTTTGAAAAATAAGCTATTGTTCTTTGCTTATATTTTGCTTTCCTTTCGGCATCATGTGTCACGTACGTAAACATTTTGCTTTGAAACAGATTGATTAGAAATATAGACGTTCACTTTGGTTTTATAAGCCTTTATATCGTGTTTTTCTCTTTTTTATCAGCTCTTGAATTTATTGTATTTATACGCAATGAAATAAATATATCTGTATTATAAAATTTTTTCAAAAGTTAATGCAAATTTACGTTATTACTTTTCTATGAATTTGATTTTTGATATCTTGACCAGTATTTTTTTCCAATAATCATTTCAGAATTTTTTTTGGAATAATTTCAATGTCGATTGTAAACTTCTTCCAAATTTATTTAATTATATTTAGTGGATTGTTTTTTTATTATTTTTAGTATTCTAATATTCTAATCATTACCATTCCTTACTTGTTAAAACTATCCTTCACTTCTTTTAGATTTCAAAGATACTTTAAATATTAATTGTGAATAAATTATGTTTTTAAATGTTTTCATTTTCAACATATTAAAAAAATACTTTGGATTTTAGTGCTTAATGAATATGATAATTTTTATTTTCAAATATTTTCAAACATTTCTTTTTACTAATAATCTTTTACATCTCCTTCTAAATATTCGAAAAAAACAGTATTGTATAATAGTTCAAATTCATAAGTTTTTATATTTTTTTTATATTTCCTGTATTGTTTATATTTTTAAAAAGCCGGAACACTTTTGAAAATATTTCATAAATCGTGTATGAAATTATAGAAATTTGTAATTTAATAATAATTGTGAAAAATATATAGCACCGATTGAAATATGAAATTTGTTGTTATATAAAAAAAAATATTTATTGAAGTATCCATACCAGAACCAAATACAATCTAAATATATAAAATAAAAGTTTACAATTAAATAGTACATCAAAATATCGAATTTATTATAAAATTTTTATTTTAATAAAATTATTTTATATTGTTATTGTTTTTATAATAATAGATTTATATTTAATAAATAAATAAATGAATACTATTTGATTTGAAATTAAAATTATAAATGCATCTTTAAATTTGTGATTTATCATTAAACAGAATCCAATAGACATTTTAACTATTTGAGACGTAGTCCGAAAATAAATTCCATATATATTTTGAATGTTTTTTATCACTATTCTTATTCTTAAATTTAATTTCTTCTTACCTTCTGAGATAAATTTTTAAATTTATAAAAATATTTTTCTTTTATAAAATTATGTATGTATTTTTTTATGCATTTATGTGAATTTTTCATTTTTAAATTCTTTATTGAATTTATATTTGGAATTTAATATAAGTTACATTATGCACGTGTATTGTTAGAAAAGAGTTTTATTTTAAATTGAATATGTTACATTCCGCCACATGTATTTTTAGAACACGCGCATGTGAAGTTAAGACGAGTTTATGTTTTTTTTTTATATAAGTACATTTTCGCTAATCAATTCAACTGATATTCTTTTCATTGTGAACAAAGATGTCGATGTCGGCGACTATAGGACAACTTTTAAGTAACTCGTGTACAAATAATAACATTCTTGTAGATAACGGGAGAATATCATGAAAACTGCCTAAATAATAAATATAGATTAATTTCTGTTGAGGAAATTAATTAATTCTGTATATATACATATACAGAAATAGAGAACTAAATGTTGCATCCTACTTTATTTTTTATAGGATTTTTACTGATGATTTAATTTGTCTAATAGAAAGAAAACATATTTTCTTTGAGTCCATAAAAAAGGTCTATGAAAAGAAAAAGTTAATCGATCCATTTTAAAGCTAATCTAATTTTTAATTAAAAATCTAATATAAAATTCTTTTAAAAAAGTAAACTTTGTATACAATTACTATTAATTCTATGTATAACGTTATATTTAAATAAATTAATAATAACGAAAATATGTACATACATAATATGTTATGAATCGTTTTCATATTGAAAGCGTGAACAAATTCTAGTTAAATAATGAATCGGTACTATATCAGAAATAGTAGACGAATTAATTAAATTACCAGCTAAGGATTTCAAGGATGTTTCATAAGTATAAAAATATTTTATCTATAGAAGTAATCAATACATTTAGTATAATATTTTAGATTATAGATTATAATTTAAATCATATACAATTAAGCTTATGTACAAAAATAAGTGTCGTTTATTATTTAATAAATTTGTTTCAAGTACACAATTTAGCAATACGTTTAACCATTATCATTTATTTAGTTTAAATTAATGTCCAAACTCTATAAATATTACATAGTTATTATTACCTTAGCCAAAAATTATATTTAATCAAAAACATTAAAAAATAAAAAATTTTCATTTCCGTGATTGATTATTTAATATTATAGTCGATAATTGATTATATCTATTACTATTTGTACACGCATGTACAGCTTTCTGATTTATATTATTATTTTCTTAGTTTTACATATTTTACTTTTTGTAATTATCGTCAGATATATTTTCTTTATATATCG
>JACCHZ010000032.1:0-45064 GCA_018907045.1 Wiebesia pumilae
TTTTGCCTTCCCAAAGTAAAAAAAGAAGAAACAAAGCTTAATGTACTCTACTTTGCTAAATCCTTTCCTACATTAGCACAGCTTGTATCGACGCATAGATTTGCTCATTTTTTTCTATATTTATCTTTATCTACGTATTTTACATCTACAACAAGATAAACCTGTAATAATTAGAAACAAAATTATATTAAATAAAGCAAGCTCGAAAAACTATAAGAACGGAATCGGAAAAAAGAGGTATAAGACAAGAGTTCGAGGCAAGAGAGAAAGAGAAAGAGAGAGGAAATAAAAAGGTGAAGATAGAAGTAAAGATAGAAGATATAGTAAAAAGTGAAATACTAAAAAGCTTCTTCATCAAAAGAAACAAAGAGCCGAAAATTGATTGTTTGTAAAATTTTAAGTTTTTCCAGTTATATAGTAAATAGTATAAGTAAAAAGTAAAAAGAAATCGAAACGAAATGAATGGCTATCAGAATAACATAAAAAGTAAAAATGAAGTAAGCTGAAAGAAAAAGTAAGACAGATAACATATAAGACAATATATAAAAATTATATTCGCTGAATGAAGAGTGATGAAAAAATGAAAAAAAAAAATGAAAAAAAGAGTGATGAGATAGAGACAAATTGAGTATAGTGGTGAAGTTGGACTAAAGAAAAACAAAGATAAGATCGATAAGAGAAGTAATATATACTAAGAACAAGAGAAACGAGAAACGAGACCTAAACCGGTCAATTCCTTTGATCTGTCTTGCTCTTCCCCCTCTTTCTCTCATTTCTATCACCAATGCTCTTATAAGCGTTTTTGTAAACGTTTTTCTTCAAATATAAACTGAAAAGTTAAAACAGCGAAATAGCAAAACGTGTACTAAATATAAACTATAATACAAACTACTAAATATAACTACTAAACGTGTACTAAAGAAAGTCGAAATTTGAAATATAATCCAAGGATTTAACGAAAACACAACATGTCAATGTATAAAAGATGTGTGTTCTTCAGAGTAGATATTACATATATTTAAAAAGCAATTAACTTAAACATAAAATGTTTTAATAAGGTTATAATAAAATTTACAATTTAGGTTAATGAAATACATTTTATAATACATGCATAAATGAGGCTTTAACCTATACATTAAAAATTTTTCATAATTACCATTCATTATTAGTACGTTGGTATGTGTAAGAAAACTTATATCTTCATTTCTAAATTTTATAATACATGCATAAATTAGGTTTTAACCATTAAAAATTGCAATAATTACCATTCATTATTAATACATTGGTATGTTATAAAAAAACTTATATCTCTATTTTAAATTTAAAGAATTGAAAAATATGTTCGAAATAAAAATATTTCACTTTTTGTAAACAAACAATTATATACATTACCAATTATTAACTTTACTTACTAAAGATTATACCAAAAATGTAAATGCTTAAAAAAAATTGGTTCAAAAACAAATTTATTTAAATAGATTTTAGTTATAAAATTAGAAGAATGAATCGAGTATCAATTAACTATTTTCAATTTAAATTGTCATTCTTTAAAATATTGCATAAGAAAAAATGATTTTTTTAATTTATTTTAGAAAATATAGTGTACTTATAAATAATACAGTAAGAAATATAGTGAACATGTACTTTATATAATAAAATGACGTCAACCTAGTAATGTAATAATAAAAATATTAATTGAGCTTAAAAAATTTTATTTTTATATTTTTAACATTTTAATATTTTTAAGAATTGTTATATAGTTTGAGAAATCTTCAAAAAATTACCTCCTAATCTTTCTGTCCATTCAATTAGACTCTTTCATTAAATATATTATTTTTTAATATACTATTTACATGAAAATTTGAATGAATTTTAACAAATTTACATCTGTTTTAAAACCTGCTTACGTAACTTAACTGGTGTCTGTACTGCTAATAGTTTTTATAGCGGAAGTAGGTTCCACTACAATAAGTTTCTGCGTCTCCATCAAAATGATGGGACGGCTTATATGACGATTCTCTACCGCCGAGAGGAAGGTTCCTCCCTCAGGCCAGATTGACACCTATATGCAAAGTATCATTCGCAATCATAGTTCAGTAACTAGTCGTGTGACAGACAGTTCCGATCAGTTTATAATCTCGCTCTCAATATATAAACTCGCTTTATAATGAGTTAAACAATCCGCAATTTGTTTTATTTGTATATTAATAAAAGTTATTCATATATTAATCAAATGTTGTGTTAAGTGCATAGCCAATTCTCGACCATATTTTCTCTAAATTGGTGATCTGCAACTTGATTACTGTTAAAAAACAATAAAATGTACGGGTAGATTATATCATGACTATCCGAAATAGGACCGTTGACTTACCGGCAAGTGTCGTTGCAATGAGTACTATCATTGATTTACCTGTTCATTTACCGTTCTTATAGCCCGAAAAGAAGAACTTTTCCAAAGTTTGGAAACCATCCAAAATCATGGATAATGATGTCTGATTCGATAACTAGACTCAAATGTGTCGAAAAGATTCAAGATATTGTTTGTAACCCATTTAATGAAATGAAATATGAAGTAATATAAAATCAACTTATAAAATGGCTATTAGACTCAGTCCCGACGCGATTACGTAAAATGTTATAGATGGTAAAGCATGATGAATATATACCACCGCAATTCAGGTGCAATCTATAGATACTCGTCAACTCTTCGGTAGACAGTAGATTTTTCAAGGAAATGTAGCAAAATCATTTGCCTTCCATAAATGCATTGATGTAAACCCACATATCCGGCCACGGTATCTCCGAACTCATTGAAATCATGGATCAAATCGCAAATCGGTCAAATGTCTTTGTTTGCGAAAGTGCCTTCTTTGACAGCAGTGCTGAATAGTTTCAAGAATGGCCGTATTTGCATCACGAGCAAAAATCCCATTCTACGTTTTTTCTTTAATACCTGTTCTGAAATGTGTTGTATTATGAAATCTTTCGAAATGTGAAAATTTTTCAAATGTGAAAATGCAAACATGACTTGTCTGATGTCAATATTATACATATTTTCAAATATGACACCATGGTGATAAATTTAAATTTATATTTGTGACACGATTTATGAGGTCTATCATTGTCATTGACGTGAATTGCAGTTGATGGCATCAAAAACTGGAAGGAGACCGACTAACTCGCTGAAATCAGCTGTATCAGCTGACGAGACCTTTTATTTTTTGACACACAAAGGAGAATCACAAATGCAGTTTTTCGTCTGAATAACACCAGTAATATCCACTCAGTAAAGTATGGAAATTTGGACCATAGTGCGAAGGATAAAATTGATCTGATCAGCAAGATTAAACTGTATAATGACTACTGAACGTTAAATTTCTACACTAGATCAGATAAATACGCCCACTCGTGGGTCTTATGTAAGATGTTCTTGGGAAAATAATTTTTTTCAAAATCATTTTAATAGAGAATATTATAGTAAATTTTTATCATCATTTTATACTCGGCGTAGCTTACCAAACAAAATCCTTAAACTATATATGAAAGGAGCTAAGAAAAGTAAATCTCTAAAATAAACGAGACAGAAAGTTTCTTGTAATGGCTTAATAGAAGTAAATAATAAAGATACAACTGTTTTAATTTAACCTTTAAAATCTGCATTTATGACGATGATAAGGAGTGATTGTCTTTATACAACGTTAAAGAAAGATTTTTTCTAAGTAAAGTCGAGGAATCTCCTCGTTAAATTACGATCAGATTGGAAAGTGAAATTGACCAATCGTGTAAAACTTAAATTTAACTAGAATTATTTAAAAGATCATTCTACTCTATATATGTAGTCTGTGCATTAGCTGTAATTGTTAATTATCGATATTGTTATTTTTACCATTATTAACACTGCTATATAATTACTATTAATGTTAATAATAAAGATGTCTTTTCCTTAACTAAGTAAAAATCACACCATATTATAGATGATTTTGATGTATTATTCATTTAACAATATTATTATATTAGTATCTATCGTTTGTATTAGTATAACTAATAGAAATATACTTTTCCATTTTCAATTGTCATTTTGCTATAATCATTCGTAAGAGAATGGTGCAGTAGATATTGTCGAGACTTCCATAAAATCATAAAAATATTGAGCCATTTTGAATCGCCTACTCTGACAATGATCTGACTGCAATAATTCACTACGGCTCTACCGAAACGTTGCGGCATGGCCTGTTTGTACTAATGCCGTTACGCTACTCAGGAGAGGAGTGCTTCTTCCTCAGAGCCTTCAGATGATAAAAAATTTTTGTCCTAGGTGTAAAAGATTCCTTCTCAATCGTCCTTTGATAGATACTTTCATCCGATTCGAAACAACCACCTCATTTTGAAATCAGTAATGCGATATCCGATTTGAACATCTATTTACTATTGATTGTGTATTAATCAAATTTTATTAAAGGTTTTATTGTACATACAGCCTTTCCTATTACATAATCAGTTATATGATTACTTTTTAAAGTAGTGAATATACTATATTATGTAAAAAAACTATCATATCTAAACATTGCAATGTAGAGTAATGAATTTCTTAAAGACAACAAACTTTGTACGTACTTTCGAACTTATATTTTTCTACCATTTGTTTTTACTTAGAAAAATATTTTTTTAGGATATTTTTAAAAGTAATAAAAATATTTTATACCTTGAAAGATTTGTAAAAATACTGTTTTCAATTATTTAATTTAGGTTTTTTCATTTTTTTTAAATAAGTTATTGATGATGCGAGGTTTGTATTTTACAATTATATATGTAAAGTAAAATTATGATAAAAAAACAGAAATAACTATTTATAAAATTTTATAAATTTTATAAAAATTTATAATTATACTAAATTTATAAAATTTAATAATAGCTATAAATATATCATGTTAATAAAATGAATAATTAAACATTTAGTTTTGTAATATAAAATTATCATGTGAACTTTTTAGTTAAAATTGATTAAATTTTAAATGTTAATATTTAGTTAACATTAATATTAATTTATTGATTTTTTCAAAGTTTAGTTATATAAATTAAGTAATATAATAGCAATGAAAACATTTATATCGATTAGTTCAAAGATATAAAGAAATACAAGACTCAGTGTTAGTAGACATATATTTGCTTATATTTATGGTGATTCTAGTTAATTTATTTCAAACTAATTTTAATAATTAAATGTAAAGTTTGTTACAATCAAAAACATTTAGAGTAAACACATTACTGATCATTGAGTACTTATACGTTTTATGAAATAAATGTAAATGTAGCTTAGCTTAAGTTAACGAAAGGTACTACTAATCAGTGACAAAAAATAATTTTTTTTGCAATCAGATAATTGGTATTGAATCAACAAAAAAAAAGATAAAACTGTCTTGTATAGCTAATTGAGTTAATAAGCAGATTTGCGTTCAGTAGTATTTTTATTTCATTATCAGAAACTAGATGTAAAAAAGTAGTATATAAATACTAGGACGTTCATCGCTAATTTATGCAGAATGGTTCAATTTCAAAAGTTATAGTCTGACCCTTAAATTCCGACTAGATAATTTATAATTTTCCATAATTCTCAAAATCCATGACCCCTATGTAGAATAAAAAAAGGAAAACATATAAGAAAGTAAAATAAAGTTGACGCATGTTGAGAAACTAAAAGTGAAAAAGATAAGTTTTCAAGATGATACTTATTGGTAGCTATGACCAGATGTACGAGAATGTATTACTGACTCCTTTGAAAAAGAACCTTCGACTTACTTTGTGTGCTCTGAGAGTTTTACCCTCACAGGCGAGGGTGACGTCGCAGTAGGCCTGGCGTTCGAGCAACTGGGAAAACATAGTTTGCAGGTTGCTGTGGTGATATTTCCATCGCAGACAATATTGCTGAGGGAACATGTTGCTGTTATTGGCTGCTGGCAGGGTGACTGGACCCAGACTACTGCCTTGCTGTAGCATAAGCACTTCGGTAGCCGCCAAGACTCCAAGCGAGCTTGGTGACCCCCTCGTTGTTGTCGAAGATAAACTGCCTGCCACTACTAAAGCTTCCTCCGTCTTCGCCGCCGGAACTGGCGACGACGAAGACGCCAATTCACCTAAAACATAGTGAGCAACACTCGTTTAGTTTTTTGTTTATGTTTAAGCATAACTAGTTTTCAAGAGTTCAATTACCTTACAATATTATAAGATATAAGTTCGATTTGACTTCTCCAATGTACTTACAATCAATGTTTTTATGTGTAACTTTATGCTACTACTATTATGCATTCGTCAATTCTGGTGATCAACACAGTACTTGAATCACCAAATCTATACTTTATTTATTATTCATTGCCATTGCACATCACAATATGTATATCCTCAATTACATTTCTAAAATATTATATTCTTTTTGTATATATTCTTTTATTTTGTAGTTATAATTGAGGTGTATCAAGTTATTCTAAAATAGTACAAATGACCATACACACGTGGTCGCACATGCGCGTGCGTTAATCTCTTCCCTTTTATTAACTTTTCGTTTTTCTCCACTCTTCATATCAGGCGTAGAATTAATATTGATTAACTCAACTATTATCGATTATACTTCGTCCCTCGACAAAATTTATTTTTTACATATTACAATTATACTCGCCCTCTTATTGTAACCAACGCTAATAATAATTCTCAGACTGATCTATACCAGTCTCTTATCTCATGTTATCCTTCAGTACCTACAATTTGTTATGTGTACTTTATTTGTAAAGCACTTTTTTATTAATACATATAAGTGATTCATATATTTGAAAAACTAATTATCAATATCATATTATGAAAAGCTATTTTAATAATAAATATTATAATTTTATATTATAATAATTTGAATGTAAGTAATAACTTATATTAAAATTTCAATCCTACACTTAAAAAAAGTAATTTTCTGTTTAGAGTATATTTTAAAAAACTTTTTAAAAAATTTAAATAACATATTTCAAGAACCATTCATGTCACAAATATTTATTTGAAATATAACCAAAATTAATTAAGCTATAAATAACCTAATTTAAATATATCTTTAATAAACATATTAAAAATAGCTTTAAATATATCTTTATTAATTAAATTTTTTTGAGTCCTCCAAACAGTCTAAAATGGTCTAATTTATAAATATCTAATCAAAATCTATTAACTCTAATAATTCGTATGAAATACTTTTTAAAATTTTTTATTTAAATTTTAACAAAAAGAACTATCTTTAATATTATTTTCAATTATATTTGACCTATTAATCAAACGAATTCAATTATAAATTAAAATACAATAATTAAATGTAAATTATTACACTTATTGCAGTTTGATAAAAAGTTTATTATAAAAGTTATTATTCTTATTTATAAATAAATAAGGATCAATGTGTATACCTGTAAAATATTCTTATTTGCATTTTAATATATTGAAGCTAAAACTCGTTTAACTTACAGTGACTAATATAAATTATTTTATAGTTTTTATAGTTATAAATTTTTACAAGTAATATTATAATGGTTTATACAATATTTTTAATCAATTAAATGTCAAAATAAAAAATCTCAAAAATCAAAAAATAAAAAATTCAATTAAACAATAAAAATTAAAAAATCAATTAAATCAATCAAATCAATTTAATCAATTAATTAATTAAAATTAATTATTAAATTAAATAAAAAAATCGATTAATCTTTCATCAATACAATGAGTTAACATGAAATTCTCGTTTATAGTATTTATATAGTTATCCTACACATTTTTATATTACTGCTAATTCTTCTAAAATTAAAAGCATAAATTTTTAGTTAAAATATCAATTAGGTTTATATTTGATGAATTTACATTAATCTGAAACTGTAAAGTCGATGTTACATTTTTAAAATACTGTTTTAAAAAATGAGGCTACTCATCTTGAATTCATCTATTATAAAAATTATTTTTTTAAATTTGTCATACATAAAATAAATTTAAATTAAAAATACTTTTTAAAGAGTTACAATTTCATTTTGTCCAACCAAAATTGTATAATTAAATAAATTATTTTTGATGTGACTGAAGTTTCCACATTAGTGAATTCTTAAAAATGTATATTTTCTTTCAAAATTGATTTTAAACTCTTAATAATTTCATAATATTAACTAATTATATTAAAAATAATTTTTCCACGCTTAAAAATACCTCTACAGGGGATTAAAAATTTCAAAAAAACATAGGTTCAAAATTATTAGTATTCCACAAAATTTTATTTTCGATTAATATTAAACACTTAATAACTATACACAAAAATATCCTCATATTAAAAATTGATCAGGAACATTATTTTTAACAACATTATTCTGAACGTCACGCTATGAGTCTATAAGCGCACCAATTCTTATGCGTGTACACTATATTTACAACATTTTAATTGTTAATTTAATATATACCACAATTTCTCATTACAAAATATCGTAATACATACAAACTTAAATATATATAAAAATTTTGACATAAAAAATCGATCAACAACGATATCTTATACATTGTTAATAATTTTTATTTGGTTTTAAGGAACGATATTCCAAAATAACATTTTGTGGAATGCTAAAACTGCCTTTGTTATTAACAATAACTAACAGTATATGTGTATTTTTTACTTACATACTACACTTACACCTACACTTTGTTTTACTAGCAAAGAATTGAGAATGTTCTGGATTAATTTTAATATTGACATTATATAGATTGACTGGGCATTATATAAGGAACTGTATTCTTAAATAACATTTTTTGGTGTTCCAAAATTGTCTTTGTTATAAACATTTTAGTAAACTCCATGTTGTCATTGAATCGCATATGATTTTGCTTAACAATGTATAAGACATTGTTGATGGATTTTTTCTGTGAAAATTTTTGTATATATCGAACTTTGTATGAGTTACTATGTTTTATAATAAGAAATGGCAATATATATTAATTTGATAATTAATATGTTGTAAATATACCGTTACGTACATAAGAGGCGTTTGGAACAATGTTGTTAGAAACAATGTTCCAAATTGGTATTTAATATCAAAATTTTTTTACTTATAGTTTATTAGGTGCTTTATATTAATTAAAAATAAAATTTTGTGATATTCTAATAATTTTGGACTTATGATTTTTTGAATTTTTCAACCCTTTATAACGGTGGTTTTAAGGGACAGAAAGAATATTTTTAATATAATTCGTTCGTGTTGTAAAATTTATAAGCGTTTTATAATTAATTTTTTAAAAAAATATTCATTTTTAAATAACTTCAATTTGTTAATTCAACTGATTGAAACTTCAGACACATTACTTTTTTCATTTTATTAAAAATTTTTATGCAACAGAGTTTCGGAATAAATGTTCTTAAGAATATCAATAATAGAATTTTATTCTGAAAATAAATTTTCGTAAAGTGAAAATGTTATTTTTAACTTATATAAAATTGAAAAGATATTTCTATTATAAGAAACAAGTTTCTTATCTAATTGAAATACTTTTACGCGTTTAAAAGTATAAAATTATGAATATTTTAAGCACCTGACAGCTAATACTGTTGCTTACCAAAACTAGCCATACAAGTTACAAGGAGATACGCGACTTCTTGTTGTTTAACAAATCTTTAGATTTTTGGACTTTCTGAATCAAGAAAGACAATGTTATAAACAAAAATGAAAGAGAAATAGAATGCGAATGAAAAAAATAAGTAAAACCGGAAAGAAATTATAAATGTATAATACTAACCTAGCTCCCGACTTTGTATGGACAGTCGCAACGGTTGTCCGATCGAAAGGCGATTCAAATTCTCGAATTTGTTACCACTCTCCTTTTTATTCACAACCTTAGACAGGACGAAATGTTCTCTACCTTCTTGTGTTCTTTTCCAAGTCGTTTTTATCTCCCTGAAACGACTATGTTAACGTGATTATGCGACTGCACTTGCGAGGACTTTGGATATAATCCTGATTTTCTTTTCTGTAAAAAGATATCACACGACGTTGAGCATTTCTTTTGCTTGTACGAATATATTATTAATTATTATTTCAATTGCATTAGAAAAAGCTTTAAAACAATTATTAATATTTCATACGCTATATCTGAAATAACAGTAGCGCTTCCTACCTTAAATAAATTATTTCGTGTATCGGGGAAAAATCGATTAATATTCTTTTATAAAAATATAACTTTTTTTATGATTCGGAAAATATATATGTGCGATGAAAATTTTTTTAAATGCATATATTATTTAACGTATTAAAACAAGTTTGTCTTTTAACAAATATATATCAGCATTATAAAGCTTTTTTTTGTTGTTTCATGAGATAATCGTTTTACAATTATAACATTTATCCTACGAAAGTCTAATAAAAATACTATGAATATATATATTTAACTAATAGATCTTTATAATATATGCATACTATCGAATAGTTAATATTCACTTAGTTATACATTAATACTTCAATAATTAATCATTTTGTAATCATAAATTTGCATGTAGTCATATGCATACGTACGAATGCATAGAAGAGAGAATGAGAGCCCTAACAAAACCAAAAGAAAGAAAATCCAAAAATTTTTAAAAAAGAGTAAGTGGCTGAAAATTTCGAAAAAACCTAAGGGTGTAAATTTTATTAACCAGGACGACTACTTATATAAAAACTATAAGCAGAAAAAATGTGAAAAAACCGACACGAAACATTACTTTTAAAGCGCATTTTTAGCTCAGCGTAAATGCAAAGGTTTACACTATATTTTACAAAAAATTACAATAAATTGAAAAATTCTATAAATTGAAAAATTCTATAAATTATAAATATTATACAAAATATAATATGTGTTATAAGCTTCAATAAAAAAAATAGATCAGAAATATAGTTGCATGTCATTAAATATATTTACACTCATATACGCATTTCTTTCAAACATTACACTAAAATTCTTTTTAGATTTTTTTTCAATATCGAAATTGCAGTGGGAACTAATGTTCTATATTTCACTGCAATTTTTTATTCTATTAAGAAGTTGTTCTCTAATATTATTCTTTACACATTCTAGTGAAATTTGTATTTGAATATAGTGCGTTATAACAATATTACGGTATTAAAATAGTTCCGATCAGAAAATGTTTGCTTTACTGACATTTTTCGAATGTAAAAGGTACTTAGAAATCATAGGTATATGTATATTTAAGTACTTATTTATTACAATAAAAACTTGACTATTAATGATTGAAGTGTAGATATTAATATAAATAAATGCATATAATAATATCATAAAGTATTCAAACGAGCACAAGATGTTTAATCAACTTCTTTTCTCTGCTGAAGTTTTTTGCCGACTTTACTATTTTCTTGGAAATGTATGATGCACTTAAATAGATATATGTTGATAATGCTATAAAAAGTGACACATAGATGACACCTCGAATGAAAATTGAAATTACAGGGAAATAAAATGCATAAAATTTTGTATAAAAATATACGTACACAAAGCAAAATATATAGTGCTTACTTATCTTTTAAATATAATCTTAGAATATTTTTTTAATACAATGATTTTTTATATTAAATAAGTGTAGTGAATTTTATTTGAATGAAACTTGTAAAAAATATATCGTAAATTTTATAATTTATATCGATATAAAATATATCGTAAATATATACGCTGACTTCTCATAATATTCTAAGGAATTTGCATTATAAACTTATACGAAACTTAAAAAAAATGTTTAATTTAATTAAAAAACAACTTTATAAAGAAATTGTTTTGTTTGGTTTTTATACTTTATAAATTAATTGCCTTGTATTAGGAGTCCGAAGTTTGTAACGTTGTTGTCGTAAAGAAAATTGAAATGAATTTGATCTTCGTTGCACTTGATACACATGACTCTTATGCACATGTGTATATGAGGAGCCATATATTTGTTAATAACAACTTTCACAGAAACATTGCACAAAATATTTTTTTAGATTCTGGTGTCTTAATATATAAGAAACATTCACACAAAGTTTCATTTCGAAAATGGGCGCGAAACTTGATGCTCGTTGCACTTGAAAGTTTATGTACTCTTATACATATGTGTATACATGGAGGGTTATACTTCTTATATGACTCTTACAGAAACATTACACAAAATATTTTTTCACTTTCTGGCGTCTTTTTACATACCAAACATATGCACAAAGTTTCATTTCGAAAATCGGTGCGGAACTTTGTTCTCGTTGCACTTGAATGCATGTCTCTTATACACATGCGTATATGAGAAACTGTATGTTGTTTCTAATAACTTTCACAGAAATATTGCACGAAATATTTCTGCACTTGTTTTATTGTCATTGTCTGTTCTTAATATGAAAGTATTTTCGTTTTTTTAAGGTGCAGTAGATAAAATTAGTATTTATAATAATGTAGATTATCAGTCAAAACTAATTTTCTTATTTCCGTATTGAAAATTTAATATGTTATCATGAATTTCGATGTAGTATATAAAATTATTTGAATGAACGCGTTCAAAATTGATATTTATATTTTTGCAATTTATAAATACATGAGTAAGAAATATTTTTTCCTTTAAAAGTTTTCTTGGTTAATATATAAGAAGTTTTATAAATATATTTTCTAAATACAATCAATTTTATTTTATTAATATTAATATATAATTAAAATTATTACAAAGCTTTTCTAAAAATTTAATATTTTTTAAAACATGTATTGACTTAATTGAAAAATAGAAAATAGTTCATATTATAGTTTCATATTATCTTTTCATGCTATTGTTACTAATGTCACTAAAGTAATTATTAAATTATTATCGAAAATATAAAAAATGTATTATTATTACTATTTATATTAATCAACATGTTTTTGAGGATTAGTGACAAAGACCATTTTGTTAATGATTAAACTTTTTCGTGGTGTAGTGGACGCGAAGATTAAAATTAAGACGTTTGTTAGAAAATAACCTTGCGGAGTTCGACTGTATGTAAGCAGTTGAGACGAAAACTTGGTGGCTGATAAACACGTACACTTTTTAAATACAAATTTATCTAATACGCATGCAACGCAGTTTTCATATTCTGATTTATTAATAATATTTGAGAATAACTTTTACGGATACGTAAATGAAAATCATTAGTTGAACATTTATTGTCCATGATACAGTAATTTTTAACATATTGTAATATTCTTACATTTTTATATTATTTTTATTCAATTTGTAGTAATTATCAGTAATATTAATAATAACCTATAGCTTCATTATATTGCATAAAGTTTCATATAAGATTTATTTGATAAATTAATAATTTAAGGATTGTACCTCTTTTGTGGGATATTTTCGTAGTATTTTAGTTGCTTATGAATATATAATGAACAGTGGACATGAAGTGAATTTGAGACGTTTATTTAGAAAAAAACGACGTTGCCGCGGCGTAAAATATAAGATCAACGTATCAACTACTAAAAATCTTCGAGTCCCCGAATTTTGCAGAGTTTGAATGTTCCTTGTAAGGTCTGTTTATGGGTGCTATACATGTGTCAATGGGTGTACTAGTCGCTTGAATTAAGATCAGTCGAGACTTAAACGCATAAAATTTTTCTCATGTTGAAATTAAACAGCAAATTATATTTCTACAAAAAATTAATTTTATGTTTACGAATAATAAAGCAAACCAAGTACTATATATACAAATTTTTTAATTCCTATTTGGTAAAATAAATTATTTCCATTTACTTATCTAGGATTATTAACTATAGCATATGTAAAATTAAATTTTCAACTTTATTTTATATTTCATATACATGTATATACATATATACTTAATTTATTCAGTTAGTGTGAAAATCTTCATTACTATATTAAAAAAAGTACACAAAGAAGTTTCAATAAATATATTTTGTTGGGGCTGAAAAAGTTCGATCAATCACTGGCTCCGCTGAAGAATCCAAGCGAAATTGAAAAACGTGTTAAACAGATTATGCCTTTATTAAAATATTCGTAAACATTTGCACTCATATGCCTAAAATAATATATATTTATACGGAACCCCTATATGCATATATGTATAAGACATGTGCATAAGCATTCAAGTGCAATGAGTACCAAGTTCCGTGCCGATTTTCGAAATGAAACTTTTTGTGTATGGTATGTAAAAAGACGTCAGAAAATGAATTAACATTTTATACAATGTTTCCATGAGAGTTGTTATTAACAAATATATCCCTTCCCATATAATCATGTGTATAAGAGTGCATAAGCATTCGAGTGTAACGAGCACAAAGTTCCGCGTCCTATTTCGAAATGAAATTTTGTGCGTATGTTTTGTATGTAAAAAGAAGTCAGAAAGTATTACGGAATAATGCAAACACACAAGAATTCGAAAGTAAATATACTTATTATAAACAAAATTTTTTATATGTAAATGAAGCATACATAACATTCTGTAAGTTGCAAAGTGATAAACCACTATCATAGGAGCAAAATTTTTAAATTAGTAAATAAATTCTATTTGTATTTAAATAATTTGTACTTAAAAAACTAATTCTATTATTTGTAAATAATTATGTTGATGTGCTTTATCTGAAGTATTCCCGTGTTCGATCATTATTTCAGTAATTTTCTTTTAAATTAGTTGACGTCCTGAGTACGGTAAACGTGAAAATTCAACTTCAACATATCAAAATTGATGCTTTGAAAACAATACAACTTCTTGTTATTTTCATAACATATATTTCTTATAATCTAAGAAATATGTTTTTTCTTAGGTCGTTCGACTTGAGTCATATAATTTAGAAATTCAAGAATATTAATGAAATACATTGCTTTAGAGGTGCGAGAAAGTGATTTCGATATTAATTATGAAATTCATACATCACTAATGAGAATAAAAATGACACGCAAAATCCGTTTTCAAACGGATTTTGTGCAATATTTATGTAAAAGCTTTCGTTAAATATTTTACACACCGGCATGTGTGTATATGCATAGGGTTGCATATGCATGATATATAAATGCACTAAAATGATAGTTCCGCTTCGATTTTTTTTCGAAAATTTTTTCTGAGCGTCTTTTAGTATACTTAACGATTTTCGTTTAAAAAATTTTGTGTAATTTAATATTTAATCTTTTATGAAATTTTGAAAATTTCAACTCTTAATAAGAGTGGCTATTTTGGGGAAAATTATTATTTTGTCGTTTTGTGTCATAATTAATAGTTTTTGATAGTTTTTATCGAAATTATTCGATTTTAAAATTTGTCAATCTTCGTTACGACAACAACGTTGCAAACTTCAGACTTCTTTGTATTTACAATGATTATATGAATAAAAGTAAGTAATAAAATAAAAAAACCAGAAATTTCATGTATACGTTTTCTAAAGTACTTTTAAAATGACTAAGTTATAATTTTAGAGAAAAAACTGAATGTAATAGTAACAATTTTTAAGATTTTAAATTGATTGTATTACTTTATTTTTTTAATTTTTTGATATTTTATTTAATTTGTTTTATTTGTTCATATATATCATTGTAAAATTGTAAAAAGTTATGACCGAAATAAGTTAAATACATATGTTACATTTCAATAAAGAGTCATTGATTTAACAAAAATAACAAATTTATTCTTGAATTATTTCTAAGGCCTTGATCTTATTGATTTTTCTATTAGAGATATTGAAATACTAAAAACGTAATTAATATTGAAAAATTCGAAATGTATTTTTGATATTTAGTTACTAAACATTAATATTATATTTTTTTATTCCGACTGAAGTGGTCACTGACTTAATTTCATATATTTGTTTTAAATAAAATAGGGAAACGTATAACAGTAATACAGAAGGATTAAACTGGAAACCTTTGTAAACCTAATTTACTCAAAAAAAGCAATATAATTTTCTATCTTATATTGTTCTGACTGATTTATAACATTTATACAATCAATTATTATCCTATAATAAAATACAATTTCTGATTAAATTTACGTATTTTATCGAAGGCATTTTATTTCTAAGTTTAAATACTTTTTATGTAAGTTGTAATAGAGTATGTAAATAAGGCTTAAGATGCAGTTGCAGTTTTGTGTAGTAAAAGATCGTGTATTTCAATTTCTAGATATTTATCTGCTAAAAATTTTATGCTTAAGAGTATAATTACTTTTCAGATAAGATCAATTTGCATTCTTAGATGTTAATAAAAAAATTGAGTATTTTGAAAATTTTATTATTAGTGGTAAGAAAATGAAAAAATTTCGTTGTGTCAATTTATAATAAACTTTATTTAATTAACGATATAAATTTGAAAATTTAACCAAAGAATGTAGTAATGGGTTATGTAGCCGACAATAAATTTCGATTTTTATTTTAAATTTACTAAAATAAATAAAATAAATTTATTTATTTTAAATTTATTGAAGACGATATCGCTAACTTGCTACAGTATTAATAAAACTATAAATAAATAATTTAATTAGATATATTAAAATATATCAGTGTAAAACTTTATGTTTTAAAATATGATGATTTTTTAAACGTGCAGTCTTATACACGTGAGCATATAGGTACATATTGACTATTAATAACGTAAGATTAAAATCGTTAGATTATACGAGCACGTGTGCGTGTGCATGCGTGTGTCGCGTGCGCGTGTGTGAAATATTTTAGGATCGAAAACAATAATTTTTTTGCAATATTGCACATTCAATACTGAACTTTGTTACTTATTGTTTTGTTGAAAAATTTAATTTTTGCAAATGTTTAAATAGTAATTGCAATAGTTTTCGTATATAATTCTATAATATACACCTTAAAACGGTGTAATTATTATAAATAAATTTATAAATATTATGGATACGTGAATTAAAACAAGAATATTTATAGAAAAATTTAATGACTTTGAAAATTGAAAAAATTGAGAAATAATTTGTGCATCTATATAGAATCTGAATGAGATTATAAAGAATTGAATTCTGCAATGTCCTTAGTTCTCCTATGAGTTCGGTGCATTTGTATAGTTTGTTATGCACATTAAAATACGTCACTCGTCTGGGATAAAAGTTTATTTTGAAAAAAATACGACGTTACTGCGATGCAAAATTTTGTAGTTTCCTTAGCGATTCATCCAAATACTAGAATCGATGAGCTTCGTCGATTTCGGTGTTGCTTCGAAGAACTTTGCATGTGACAAGCAATATACGTAGTACATGTGTACTCATTCGCTTCAGCCACCGTTTACAACGTAGTTCTTTCCGCCTCACTGATTGACATATCCATTCACTCATATTTAATAATGTGTAAATTAACTTTTTTGTTTTTTTTTTAATCTAATTCTTCGATGTTTTCTATAATTGATTATATCTTAGAATGATAATGCCAAATGATTATGTATAAAATATTTAGATTTTACCAATGTACGTGTATGCGTGAATTGATAAAATTTTTATTTTTGCAAAAGTAAACCAAATAAAATAGATTTAACTAAAACTTTACTAACTTTGAAATATTAATTATTTGAAGCGATATTTGTTACAAAAACAATTATAAATTACAATAATTAAGTTAATAATAATACAAATTAAATAAATTTGGCCAAGGAAAAAGAGAGAGAGATAGAGGGAGAGAGAGATAGAGAAGAACGAATGAAAAACAGAAATCAAAATTCATATATATAACACGTAAAATTATTCATTGCTATTCACATGTTTTTATGAAATTTCATGAAGTTTTTTTCTGTTAGAGGAAATCGCATAAAATAAAGTTGTACATAGAAAACAACGATACGCATTTAAAAATTAAGAAGTTATGGTATGGAATCATCAAAATCTCAAAATTGTCAAATTTCAAACTGCCGAATTGGGCTGCGGCTCGGGCTTCTGCATCTTATTACCCGTGCATAGGTGTTTGTAATAAATACAAACCCATGTGGTACTCATTCATTGATGCAGTGTTTATTTTATGGGAGACCTACCGACAGATAATATTATAGTATGCAAACAAAGTTTTTTATTATTTTATTTTTTTAAATATATTAAAGTTTAGGATTTTATATTTAAAAAATAAATAAAATTGAATAAACTAAAACTCAACGTATTCAAATATTCGATTTTATAAAAGTTCTTTTATCTTTAAAAAATGAATTTTTTTTTCGTTATGAATCACGCTACTGCATTAATTTTTCTAATTTATTGATAATAATAGCTTAGAAAGAAATAGACTGAGTAAGTACAATTTAAGTTAGAGGGATAGAGAAAACAATGAAAGATAAAGTATTGTAATGAGCGTTTGTGTGTGTGTGTGTTATGTATAGATATCGTCATTATTGAAAAGAATTAAAAAAATATTAAGTTATATATGTATATATATACACAAACAATGGTGAATATACGCAGATACATCTGGTGCTTCGAAAATTATCAAAAATTCGGTACATATGTGCTATCGGAACCATTAGTTTGTTTTTAATACCGCTGCTGCACTATTTTTTAAGTTTGTTCAGAAAAAGAAAAGAACATCGTGATCTATCGAAAAGTGTCAGAGTTACGGCGACGAATCGTGAAAATCCTAGAATCGATGAGCTTCGAATCCGACCGTCGCGTTAGGTTGTATGTGGACATAAATGGGTACACAATATGTGTGAACAAATGTATAATCACTCTCTTTAGCAGTATTTGACTTGGAAATTTTTTTATGGTTCACCGATTGATATACTCAAGTTCAATATTAAAATTTTATAATATACAGATCTTAATTAATAATTTATTTAACTTTTTATTAATACTTTTTATTAAAATTATTAATTATATTTTATTTTGTAAAATGTTAAAAATATCAATATCTAGATTAAAAACATTAATTAAATTGAGGCTTTATAAATAATTATCAACAATATTAATATTAATAATTTTGTTAAGCCAATGTCTTTTAATTGAAATTCTACGTACATACTTAACTTATCCCCGTTTTATTTTTTTAGAATTTTTGTATTAGAAATCTACAATAAATAAATAAATTTAATGAAAAAACAGGCTATTTCAATATACAGTAATACAATCAAATTCGAATTAGTAAAATATTAAAATACTGACATGTAAAATCAATTATTATTTTATTCAGTTTTTGATGCTTTATGCTACATAACCCTATGATATTATTAAATAATTGCAAATTCGAAAATTTTTTTCGGCATTTCTATTTTAGTCATTTAAAAATGCTTTAAAAACGGATTTATAAAACAAAAGTAAAAATTGAATTTTACTGTTTCCTTTTTTATTGGAATACTTTTATTCATATAATCATCGTAAATATACGACATTTTATTTATAAAGCACAAAAATCAAACTAATCAATTTCATGTAGAAAATATCATTATAAATATATGTTTTCTAGTTAAATCAAAGTTTTCATTAAAAAATTATATTAGTTTATTACGCAAATAAAAGTCTTAGAATAGCATATACATTTAACTATTATATACAACGTGAATTTACTGAATATTTATATTATTTTTTTAAATAATGTATAACAAATATAAAAAATTCATAGGAAAAATTGTCTTATACATTATGAAACAAGTAAATATCCAAATATAAAATTTCCAACTTTGAAACTCTATCAATAAAGAAATTCCTTTTAAACATGGGATTTTTCTTTTAAAAACCTCTTAAACCATATAATTATGATATGAAAATGATAAAAACGTAATTTTATCTTTAATCAACTCGTCACAAACCATAATTATGGAATTAAAAATAGAAAAATTTATGATTTTAGAAAGCCTTTATCCTACAAACGATTATTAATAATAATAATTTACACTACTAAATAGAAAAAATATTATATAAACGAAAAATTTATATACGTTGCTTTACTATTTTGTAAAAAGTAGTGGTATATACGGGCACATGTACTGAATTGTCCGTAATCCAGTATATCATTCGCTAAAAACAAAAATTATTGATTTTTTATACTTAGAATAATAATAAATTTATGTTAATAGCAACGTTTATTTAGATAATATAATTTCACTGAGCAAAGGAGTTTGACATACACATGTTGTAATTTATAAATATTACTATATATACTTTTTATGAATGGCGTATTATTGTTTACAACACTGTTTCATAGGCATTCCACAACTTTTTATTAATGGTCTTCGTTGCTTGTACAATACTTACAAATAAATGATTTTACAATAAAATAAAATAACTGTTTGCAATCGTTAATAGTTTATTTAAACAAATTTGTAACATATACATTAACTATAATATGGCATACACATTGTTTTAAATAATTTATAAATATTAAATATTATGAATATTATTTTCTTAATTAATAGGTTATTAATAAAATTATAGTTGTTATCCAGCAATAGTTATAAATTATAAACTTTCTAGATGTTAATAATTTTATTTATGTATATTTATAGTATGTATTATGTACTGGTAATTAATTTTTATGTGACAAACACAAGTACGTATTAGCAAATCTTTACATGATATGCAAGTGGCCTAATAAAAGAGAGAAAAAGGGTAATAATATAGAAACAGGTAAAGCGAATGTGAGAGAAAAAGACAATCAAATTTTCAGCAATGATTCTTACATTTATGAACGACTTTCTGTTTAAAGAAATTCGTAAAATTTTTAATTATTTTTATCTTAAAATATAAGAAAATATAGATAATCGTATTACTATCAATATTTTATATCTATGATTAGATTTTTTTATGCGGTAGTGGTCTCGAAGAATTGTTTGTTTAAAAGAAAAGCGACGTTGCTGCACCGCAAAGTCTATGAGCTTCGGATCGACTTGTCAAAATCGTAGAGTCTGAGTACCGCGAATTCATAGGTTCTTTGTAAGGCTTTTCTCTGTGGGTGTTATATGTGAAAATGCGTATGTACTTTTGCTTGAGCCTGCATCGCTCCAAAGTTAAAACTATAAAATTTTTCATTTATTGTAAAAATAATTTGTAGGTAACATAAACTTAAAAAATGTTTCGATTCAATAAAAAAAAACTTGGTTGAATGTCTTATTAATGTTATTAGTTGAATGTTATTAATAATCTAAAATGTATCCATATAATTCGTGCATTAGAGTGCATGTGCATACAAACTTTCTTTATGTGTTAATATTATTAAAATACGCTATATTCAAAAATAAATTTAGTGAAGTGTTCTAGGAGAATTTGTTATTAATTATGCGGCTCATACATATGTACGCATATGAGTGCATTCAATGACTGACGGGCAAAAATAGTTCCTCTTAAATATTTTTAACGAAGTTTTCAGAGTATATTGTTTTTTATGGTTGTTCTCATATTCGGTCAAAAAAATTTGTCCGAATAATAAAATTATTTATTTTATAACGATTTTTGTACAATGGTGTACCGTTTGCTTCTATGCCCATCTAAAACACATAAAAAGTAATGTTAAATAATGTTCCGCTACTATTTTCTTTTACAATTCTTTTTTGAAATTATTTTTGTATTCAAATAATTATTTTGAACAATAATATTTAGTGGAATAATAAAATTGACTTTGTTACGATTTTTTGAAATTTTCACCGTCTTGTGGGGGTTGTTTTTAGTAACAACTTTAGTAACCTTTTAGTAACCTTGTAGAATTAAGGTTAAACCTATTATTTTATCATTTTGGATCAAATATATAACTATTTATAATTTTTTTAGAAAGAAAATCGTCTTTTAAAATGTTCAAATCTTTGTCGCAACTCCAATGATACAGACTTCAAACTTCGTATATTACTGGGTATGTAAAGGCTCTCGAAACGACGATCGAATAAAAAAATAAAAACTCACTGCCTTACGTTATGGCAACGCACTTTTTTTAAAACAAACATCTAATTTATGGCACCATTTTTTAAACTTCTTTTTTCTATCAATACTCTTGTCTCGCTTTCGGGTATCTCTCTTAATATTACAATTCTTTTATAAACATATTTAATTTCATTATAGCGTTATCGTGTTGAAATTATAAAAATTTGAAAAAACTTACGTTTTGTTAAAAGTATGAGTTTTAAAATTAGATCCTTAATGTGCAATATAAAACTTATTCTTTTGTTTCGTATAGCCTTATTATATATGTACGGATGTTAGAGCGTACATATCCCAATTAATTAGCATAGATATCAACTGTTATTTATAGCTTCTTGAATTTACAAAACAATTAAGTCCCAACATAGCGCCAAAACATATTTAAAAAATGTATCATTTAAATTTTTATTATTATCATATCACATATATATAATATTTTATGTATAATAGTGCACATGCAGTTAAGCGCAGAAAACGAAGTTCCGTTCCGATTTTGATATTCAAACTTTTTGTGTGCCTTAATAATTATAAAATATATTATATTAAAATTAATTATCGGAATGGCTTAGTACAATTTGTTATTAACAATCGTAGACGGTCCGTACGCCTACGCGTATAAGAAAGCACGTACAATTAAATATAAAAACCATCAATTTCTGATGCATTTTGATATTTTAACATTTTTATGTATCTCAATATTCTTAAAATATGATGTATTAAATTATAAAAAATTAAGTAATTATAAAAACGTTAAGTGAAATATCTTAAAAGAATTGGTTATTAACAATATTATACACCTGTATACTCACATATATAAGAATGTAAATGCAGCTAAATATGTGTATATCAATTTGCATCGTGATATTGATACTGCAACACTTTTATGTGTTAATATTATTAAAAAACGCATTCAATATATTAAAAAAAAAGAATTTAGTGGAATGCCATGTTGAGAATTTGTTATTAACAATTTTATGCGATTTCTATGCTTATACGTATATGAGTGCATATAATGACATTCAACGATAATTTCTGGACAATTTCTTAATTGAAACTTATAGAACATATTATCTTTTCTAAAATTGTTCATTTTATCATAATTTTTGTATAAGATTATAATTTATGCCTGTACATGCATTTAAACTTGGGTTAAGAATGTACTAAACTTTTTTACCTCAATTTCTTTTATTTGTAGTTCTTTATATAAACAATTGTTCTGATTAATAAAATTTATCTCGTTATATTTTTTCAGAATTTTCACCCTAGGCCTTTATAAGGGTGATTATTGAGAATTGATGTTAGAATAAATCTAATATTTTATTCATTTGAGTTATAATTTATTATTATTTATGGTTTTCTTTGAAAAAATTCGTTTTTATAAATGTTCAAATTTCGTTGCAACTCCAACGATGCAAACATATTTCACACGAAAAAGAGAAGGGAAAACTGTATTATGACACAAATAAAAAAAAGTTAAATAAAGCTATAATCATCTAATTAATATACTAATCTAATTAATACCTAATTTCTTCAGTACCTTAATACTTTTTTTGATATGGCACTCTATAATTTTCCTCTGCAATATTGAAAATATTTATGAGACCTAAGCTATACTATATTTTGCAAATTTACTCATCAAATTTGGTCTTTAATATTTTTTTATATTGAATTTTCTCACTATGGTGGTGTAAAATTAAAAATATAAGTAATTCAATAACATTTTTATTATTGTTACTTCTTTTTACAATTTTCAATTGCAGTTACATACTATTTGATAAAATTCAATAATATGACAATAAATTATCAATAATTTTTGGTTAATATTTCAAGTTCTTAAATAATATTCTCTAACACGTACATCGTTTACATCACCCAAGAAAAAACATATTTTAAAAAATATTTTTAATTTGTAGTTGGTATATTTATCAAACGAATGAATACATTAAAATTAGATGCACCTCTTTTTTAGAAGAGATAACAAATAATTTGCTAAAAACTATTCATTAAAATATAATTTGACTAAAAAACATGCCTATTAATATAGTAGCGGATATCGTAAGGTAACGAAAATCTTTACGAATGGTTGAGAAATTATAAAAGTTCTCGATCCATCCGTCCGCTGCAAGATGAATCGGCAACAACGCCCACGCTGCGGTTTATATTGAACGTCGGTACAGAATATCGACGCATATATGTTGGAGCCGAGGGTCTTAAGATCTTAACAGGTAGAGCTACCATCTCCCCTTTCGGGTCACTAGATTCTGCCCTGAGAGGGTGTGAAGCAGACTGCGATGCATATAGGGAAGAACTGTCCGAGAACTGTATCGCTGCTTTTAGCGTTCTCATCCGCCTGCGTGGTTCTAACCGCCAGTATGACCCACGTCAAATAATAACCGTTTATATAGAACACTACGTCATTGTTTTAATAAAGAAAAAAGATCTATTTCTCCCGTTAAATAAATATGATTTTTTTCACCTTAGCACATGCTCCTCACGCATCCCTAAAATAGGTTAAGAGGTTTTAGAAGGACACCTTTAGTCTTTGTAGGTGATAATTTGAATTTTCAGTTTTTTACGGTGTTAAGAGAAGCATTCGAAAGACACTTAGATATTTCAATTTAGCATTTATTTCCATTGGCTATTTTATAGGGAATCGTGTAAAAGAAGGATGGAAGAAAGAGAAAAATAAATACAGACAAATAGTATATGTAAGGAAAACATGAAGAGAGAAAGGGAGAAGGCGAAGATGAAGTAAATATGAGCAAAGAGGAAATCCAATTTTTTAATAACACATTAGCATTGGTTTTTAGTTTAACATATTGAGCTAATTTTTTACAGTAATATTAGATCTCTATTATTTACTTGTTTCAAACTAATACATTTTTTTAACAAAAATAATACGTCTAGGATTTGAATAAGATTTTTAATTTTTAATTTTCACGGAGTCTAAAACTGTAATATTAGAATAAACAATGCAAATATAAATAAAATTCTCTATGCTCTTTTATATTTAATCTCATAGAATTATAAAATTTATGAATTTTTTTCATTAAGCAACATTATATACATGTAATTATTAAAGCTTAAAACTTTAACTCTCTCTCTCTCTCTCTCTCGCCCCTCTCTCTATCTATCTCCATATTGTACCCTTTATCACGCACATTAACCTACTTATAAATCATCAAAATATTTCCTCATATATACTTGTATTTGTCATTTCGAAACAATGCAGTATATAATAAATATTATAATTACAAAAATATTATAAATATTTATAAATGAAATTATTAACAACCACAAATTTTATAAATAATTGATATTACAATTTAATAGTTCTTTTACATTAAACAAAAGTTAAATATAACGATATAATTATTAACATTTATTATTTAGAATTTGTTATAAACACTTGAGTATACATCGCGTGAATATACTTATATGTATGAGGACTTACTCAAATAAAGTTTTAACTATGACGAGAATCTCATTTTATCTTCAAAATTTGTTTATATGTCGGTTTTGATATTAGTAACAATATTATTAAAAATAATTGCGTAATGACTGTAAAAGCCTTTTTTATAAACAATAAAATGTATATTTATTTATTATTATATATTTGTAGGTTTTTATGTTAGTAATGATGTACATTATTAGAAAGTTGCAACATCCTAATAGTACATTTGTTTTTAACAATTTACGTGTGAGGCACACATGGGCATATGCTTATGTACATGTTTATTTAGGTTCTCTTAAACAATATTTCTAAATTTTATTTAAAAAATAGTTATTGCTAATGACTACTTTATTCTTTGATACACTAATTTTGTAATTTTATTGTACATCAATAATTATTGTTTTTGACGATTATTGTTGGAGGGCGTCCCACTACATGTTTTCATATATGCCGTAACTTCATTGAAAACGGCAAAACAATATATTAAGTTTTCGTAAAAAATAATAATAATTATTATTTATAATATTTTGTAAAATAGAATAATTTTTCAATTCTAAGTGTCTTATTTCATCTCCTAATAAGGGTTGCTTTTTGGAGTGCTTTTAGAGTAATGTCATCCTTTTATCAATTTTACACGATGATTATACGATTTTGTAAAGAAATTTCAGGCTGTAATAAGATTCATTTCTTTGTTGTATTTTCATGACTCTGTCGCAACAAAAATTGAAAATGTTTAAAATTAAATTATTTCTTGAAAAAACACAAAATGAAATAAGTAGTACTCAAAAATTCCACCCTTAAAATTTACTATTAAAAGGGATTGAAATTTTCAAGAATTCAAATTATCATAAATTTTAATATTGCATAAAAATTTAAAGTAATTACATACATTAAAATAAACTTAGAAAATACTTTCGCAGAAAAATTGATATGGAACTTCAATTTATGTACATTTTTATTTCATGTATATGCACCCTCATGCATATATCCATAAACCGAAGTGTATATTTAATAAAAACTTTTTCAGCAACATTGCACAAAATGTTTTTTTACATTCTTATGTCTTATCATATAATAAATACACATACAAAGTTTCATTTTAAAAATCGACACGGAACTTGATGTTCAATGCATTTGATTGCAAAGTAACTATTCTACATATACGCATTTGAAGAGGTCTATATTTGTCAATAAGAACTTTCACACTACACATTGTAAATTGCATTTTACAAAGACATTGCACAAAATAATTTTTTTCACATTCTGACATCTTATTTATTATATACTAAATACATACACAAACTTCCATATCAGAACATTATTTTCACGAATGCTTATGTGTGTAATATTATATCTGTCACGCTGTAATTGTTAATTAAATACATGTAACAAATTTTTATAGCAAAATATCATGACTCATAAAAAGTTCAATATATATATAAATTTTCGTATTAAAAATCGTTCAAGAACATGGTGTTAGACACTGTTAAAACAAAATCATATATTGCATGGAGCTTACTAAATTTAATAATAAAAAGACTGTTTGGCATTCACAACATTTTATTTCAGAATATCTTTCCTTACACGAAGCCAAATAAGACCTACATATTTTAAATATTAAATATGTTACATTATTCTTGAATTGGTTCAAATATTTTATCATACACTTTAATATCATATTATAATATAAAATTCAAACTATTATAATAAATCTATAAAGTAAAATAAAGCAGTGGATAAAAACATGTTTGAATTTTATTTAAAAGAAGTTTTTGTAATTTTCAAAGCAGAAAAGAAATTTCTATTGTGAAATTGAATAAAATTATAAAAAACGTTAAAATAAATTATTGATTGAATTTTGGAATTTTTATTAAATATTGTTAACAGAAACATCTGTCGACGTAGTTGTTACATCTGAAAAGTATTGAATATTAATGCGTGTAAATGTATCCTTGATCAATTTTACTGTTACATAAATAAATGTGAATTAATTTGCAAATATATTCAAAACTTAATCTTATATAATTTTTATCATTACTTTTCTATTTATAAAAATTAGCTTCATTGTATTAATTAATCTAGTATTGAGTTACAATTAATCACATTGTTAGATGTGTTTATTTGTGTGGAATAGATTTGAATGACTGTGTATAAATATATAAGTCAATATTTATTACACACATTAATTTTTATGCTATTTAATAGAGATTTTAAAGATCTTATAATAAATATATTTTTAAAATATTAATTTTAATTTGACTTACTATAAGTTTTATAAATTTAATCTGTATAAACGTAAATTTCGTTTATATAATCTGTATTTCGTAAATTTAGCTTTGTTGTTGTAGACTGACGTTTTATGAACTTAAATTTTTACCCTTTTATACTTTTTAAATAAATAATTGGCAAATAATAATACAGTAATTAGGACTATTTTAATTAGTTTAATTAGTTTAATTAGGAATCTAAGTATAATTAAAAATGATTAACTATATGATTAACCTATAAGAAATAAAAATCATAACAAAATAAAAATTTTTAAATAAAAATAAATATTTTATATTAATATTATAATTGTTATTTTTGAAGAATTGAAGTTTTATATTTTCTCACATTAAAAAAATAGAATAATTATATTCTTGCTCGGTTAAATTGCTAATTAAAAAATAAAAGAAAACTTTTCTATCAGTATGCAATTGTTTATAAAAACATAAAATATATATTACCGTATAAGTTTATTAAAGTTAAGCTCTATAAGTTGATGTATTACCACACATACTTTTGAAAATTACGTAATTTTGTAAAAGTAATGTAACAATTAAACGATTATAACAAATTGAAATTAATTGAAAAAACTAATCAAGAATCTTTGAATCATCAACATACAAGGGAAATTTAAAAGTAAATATGAAAAATTCAAAGATTTCCAATACAACTGGATATATACAAGTTATAATAAAATTCACTTCTTTGTTGTATTTTCATGTGTATAAATGTGCATGTACATTTAAACATATGGAATATCAATTTTCGGCACGATATTTATATCGCAAATTTTTTTATGTATTAATATTATTAAAATATGTTATATTAAAGTTAAATAAAAAAATGGTCGTGCCATGTTTTAGGGGAATTTTTTATAAATAACCAAATGTGGGTCCTATGCGGATATGCATATGAGTGCATGTGCATTCAATGACAGGCGCCGATAGTTCTTCTCAAAATTTGTAAACCAAATTTACAGAATATATTGACTGTTAGATTTGTCTTCATATTCAGCAAAAAATTATTGCGAATAATAAAATTATTCGTTTTTTAATGTTTTTGGAACAATAGCGTACCGTTTGCTCCTTCGCGCATTTACGCGTGAATTAGAAACGCATGAAAAGTAAGGTTCTTTTAAAATATTTTTGAAAGTAGTTTTTTATATAAACTATTAATTTTTTCAATAATATTGAGTCGAAAAATACTCCACTAAATTGACTTAATAACGATTTTCAAAATTATCACCCCCTCTTAAAAGTGGTTTTTTTGAGGTTAAAAATTAAATTAATGTTTCACCTGTTATTTTATCGTTTTGTGGTCTAGGTGATAACTATTTATAGTTTTTTAAAAAAAAATCAATTATGAAATTTTCAAAATTTTTTTGATCCTCGAACGATACACACTCCTAATTAACTTACAAAATCTACTAATTATTCTCTCCTACCTTTTATCTCCTAAGCTATGTAGGTATTCCGAGCTCCTAGTTCTTGTTAACACTACATTTATCAGATTCATGTGTTTACATGAGCCTTTGCTTCATTGAATAGAAGGAAAAACGATTAGTAAATTAATTTCGCCGCACTATAGTGTCTACTGCACGCTACTCATGCATGCATTCTACATATTGAAAAGTGTATTTTTTTAACTACTGTCGACTTTCTTGACTCATCAAAGCTTCCGTCATTTCCGACACTTTCTAATATTAATAAATCCGTCTTTTTTGTCACTTGAACTTAATTGTCAATAAAATAGCGCATTTCAGGAAAACTTAACTCTAATTATATAGGTTCCATGCATAACAAGCACTTCAAAAAGAAACTTGTTTCTAATAAATTTTATAGAAATAGTTAGAAGTGTCAACGATGCTAAGTTATTAAAAAAGCATACTTTTAATTTATATGTAATGATTATAAATATCATTACACATTTATACGTATACATATGACAATTCGTAAATGTAGATGTATCGTATTTAGAAAATTGTATAAAAATTTATGGTATGTATAAAAATAATATTATATTTTTTTGATAATCAAATAAATTAATAATTTAAAATTAATTAAAGATTATATATGTTTAAAAGACAATAATACAATTATGGTCAAGTGACGTAAGGGTTTAAAGAAGTGATTAATTCTTTAATATGGCATACATTAGTGAATAAATGGAAACAAATGTTTCCATTTGTAAATGTATGATTTACGGACAGTACAATAAAGTACAATTCAAAATAGCAAAATCTTATAATTCAGTAATTAAAAAATAACAATATTGATACTTACACACTGAAAGAAAAATGAAATCACTTAATTATTGAGTAAAAATTGTTCTTCGAAAACCAAACTTTTTTTAAATCTACTTTTATTACTACACTTCGTGCTGCGTGACATTGTTTATTTAAAAATAAAAATTTTGTTATTTATTTATAAAATTATAAATAAATCAGATTATTTCTGCCACATCCAAATTTTCATCTATTATAAAAAAATGAAATCTATACCCATACTAAAACGAGAGTAAATTATGGATAAAAATGGTACCTAAAGCAATTATAAATACTAAAACGAGAGTAAATTAAGGATAAAAATGGTACTTAAAGCAATTTAAAAACTCAAAAATTTAATTTATCAAAATGGAATTTTCAAATTTGCTTTTATTATATTTAAATATTCGTATGTTCTGAAAATAATTCAGTAGGCGAAATTATGTTATGTAACAAGATTTTTATACATGAAATAAATAAAACTCCTTTAACAATTTTTATCTGCTACTTGATACAAATATTATATTATAAAGTATTTTAATATCTTCTACGCAGTCAAGTATAGAAATATATTTTTTTAAACTACACATAATTTAATCAGAATATCGATAGTACAATTTTTTTTATACTTATGTTTATATTTATACTTATGCATTGTACATCGTTACTTTTTCTAGATTGACTAGAAGGCCAAGACATATCCTTAAAATTGATTTAAACATAAAAGATACTATTAAAAAATAACACTTTTGTTTGAACAATATGGATGCCAAAAAGTATTTATTTCTTCGGCAGCGTAAATTTACTTAAAATTTAAAGTAATGTACTTTATTAAAACTATTTACAGGTATTAAACGAGTATTTTCTCTATTAAATCATTATAATAAAAGCACAGCATTAGTATAAAAGTTTTTTTTTCATTTGACATTCATCATTTAGTCTGCTAGACGTAACTTTGTAGAATGTCATTGGAAATGGATAATCACGAGACCACTTTGGACCCATTCTCTTAATTTGTCATTTAGTTGTGTACATAATGATGCGTGTAGAGCTCCCGCCTGTAAACAACCAGTTTCACAATTAGGTCGTATGTAAGTTGAGCAAATCAGATTCTTAGTAGAATCGATCTAAAGTGCTAACCATTTACCTATTCATTTTAGTGCATTGCTTTATTGATAATATTATCTACTTCGTTCGGAATATCATATTAAACGTATACAAGTATAAGTGAATTTATTATATTATTATAGTTTTTATTACATAGATCATTCAAGTTAAAAGTAGAAGATAAAAATACCTATAGAGTGCATACAATTTTATAAAATAAGTAAATATTGATCTTTAAGAATCTTCCATTAATAAGCCTTACAATAAAAGGTTTCTTTTTATTATTAAAAAGCTAATAAATTTAATATATACAATAAATATTACTTCCCTGAATTAAAATATGTTAATGACACAGTATAGTGGAATAATACAAACTTTTTATTATATAAAATATATTTTAATATAATAAAAAAATTAAAAATAAATGTATATAATTGTTAACAATTTATTTATTTCAAAAAATTAATATTTTAAATAGGGGTATTCAAAATTATAGTAAAAGTAAATTCATTTGTTTACATCAAATAGATTAAAAAAAAATTTACTATTACATTATTATATTACATTATTTATAATTTAAATAAAGAAGATTTTGAATAACCAACTGTGTAACTACTAATAATCAACTCATTTACCAAGGCTTTTATAAGTGTCTTTTACAACACTAGGTATACAATATGCTGGTATTTATATACAAAAGTACCAATATTCTTCAATGTTCAATATGATAATTATTTAAGAAAAATTGAATACGTATAATTATTTTAATATATAAAAATGAAACATATTTTAATTTAAGAAGAATATCTGCTTTAATTTATATGTACATATAGATTCTTTAATTAGTAAACATTTGATTTTTTGTTAAACTTTAATATACTCTACTGATAAAAAATTGGCTGAAGATTTCTGCACTGCTTGTAGGAATTTTGATAAACTTATTTTTATACTAAACAATATCGACTCCATATTGCAGACGATATTGCATGATGTACAGATGATGCATAAAAATAATATTTGCATTTAAATAATAAGTTGTATAGAACTCTCTCTCTTTTCTATCTATCTATCTATCTATCTATCTATCTATCTATCTATCTATCTATCTATCTATCTATCTATTTATCTATCTATCTATCTATCTCTGAAAGAATTTCCATGATATTTTTAAAATTGCTTTCCAAAATATATTTATGTAGATTTACTTTATTTCTTTCGCTGATATTTAAATGTAGAAATAAAAGACTGTAAAAATATGGCAGTTCATTAAAACATATAATTTTATTTTCTTCAAGAAACCGAGCATACGAAAATCTTACTCACAGAAATGTATCCAGCGTCTAATCGATCAAACTTCATTTATGCGCACTAAATGAGTTTTACTTACTTCTTCATAGATCCAAGTGCTAGCTTGAGCAGATATACACTTTCATTAAAGATCAAATATACTTTCAAATAATACATTCAATCTTATTTTACTATGCATAATTTTTTTCAATTTCTTTAATTTCTATTTTAGTTCAATAGGGTATATTACAGAAAGTCGAATAATGTACGCGTTTGATTTATTTAGTCATCCAAAGAATTAAATATAAAATGTCAACATGAGCCTTAATATTGACAAAATTTAAGGTGATACAGGTGAAAAAATGTTAGAATTTAAAAAAAATCATTGTAAGTTTTTATTTTTAACAAATATATATGTATAATGTTTTCGTGAGTTAAGTTATCGTTCCATCATGTACATACTCCTCGTACAATAATATATCTATGTCTATGTGTATAAGTTGTCCTGAGGGTAGAGGAGTGTTATAAAAAATGGTTGGAGAAAGGGAAAAACAACAAAGAGCATAGAAGGGAGAGCAGCCTTTCTGTTACTGCTCAGCGACAATTTTTGCACGCTCAACCCTTTGTAATTTTATTAACGCTTTTGCCGTAAGCATTATTTATACAGTCAGATTATTGATGCTCTGTTGGTCAATGATGTAGATTTTTTACAATAGGTTTTTATTTTATGTTTAATTAATTGTAGGTGTAAAAACTGTTATGTTTTACGTATAGTCCTTACATAATTTTACTTTTCAAGCTGACCGTTTTTGTTTTTTTAAATTAATTGTTGAACATTTTAAAGGATATAAAAATTTAATGAATAATTACGAGTTCTTAAAGGCTTAATAAAAATAATTTATAAGACCAATAATTATAATATAAACATTATTAATGTTATTACTATAAATAATAATATAAATTATAGTTATAATTTGGATGGAATGACTATATGAATATAATTTTAGTGTCTGATACAAACGTAATTTTAATCTGAATATTAAATTCATTAAATTTCTATAAGTAAATTTTTTTCTTTTCTTACTTTTCTTTTATTTATTTTTCTTGCATCTGTAGCTTATAAAGATAAATTGCTGAAATTCCATAATTATATTACATGATTTAATACAAACGCATTTCATTATTTCACATTATGGAACAGTTCAATTCGACTTATTAATATTTTTAATATAGCTCTCGTATGAATTAATCAAATTATAATAATTATAGTAGAAATTTGAATTAAAATCTTAAAATCAAATAGTCAGAAACAACAAAGAGAAAAGAACAAAATAAAGGATGGAAAAAGAAACTTGATATGAATAAGATAAGAAAAAAAATAAGAGAGAACAAAGAAAACAGAATAAACGAAAAGAGAGTGAATACATGGCGATGATAAAAGGTGTGAGAGTAATACCAGGAGAGAAAAGAGATACAGGGGTACAAGGTAAAAGCTAATGTTTTAAGAAAAGCATTTTAAATTTAGAAGAAAGTATTGATTTTATAATTTTTTGCCTTCCCAAAGTAAAAAAAGAAGAAACAAAGCTTAATGTACTCTACTTTGCTAAATCCTTTCCTACATTAGCACAGCTTGTATCGACGCATAGATTTGCTCATTTTTTTCTATATTTATCTTTATCTACGTATTTTACATCTACAACAAGATAAACCTGTAATAATTAGAAACAAAATTATATTAAATAAAGCAAGCTCGAAAAACTATAAGAACGGAATCGGAAAAAAGAGGTATAAGACAAGAGTTCGAGGCAAGAGAGAAAGAGAAAGAGAGAGGAAATAAAAAGGTGAAGATAGAAGTAAAGATAGAAGATATAGTAAAAAGTGAAATACTAAAAAGCTTCTTCATCAAAAGAAACAAAGAGCCGAAAATTGATTGTTTGTAAAATTTTAAGTTTTTCCAGTTATATAGTAAATAGTATAAGTAAAAAGTAAAAAGAAATCGAAACGAAATGAATGGCTATCAGAATAACATAAAAAGTAAAAATGAAGTAAGCTGAAAGAAAAAGTAAGACAGATAACATATAAGACAATATATAAAAATTATATTCGCTGAATGAAGAGTGATGAAAAAATGAAAAAAAAAATGAAAAAAAGAGTGATGAGATAGAGACAAATTGAGTATAGTGGTGAAGTTGGACTAAAGAAAAACAAAGATAAGATCGATAAGAGAAGTAATATATACTAAGAACAAGAGAAACGAGAAACGAGACCTAAACCGGTCAATTCCTTTGATCTGTCTTGCTCTTCCCCCTCTTTCTCTCATTTCTATCACCAATGCTCTTATAAGCGTTTTTGTAAACGTTTTTCTTCAAATATAAACTGAAAAGTTAAAACAGCGAAATAGCAAAACGTGTACTAAATATAAACTATAATACAAACTACTAAATATAACTACTAAACGTGTACTAAAGAAAGTCGAAATTTGAAATATAATCCAAGGATTTAACGAAAACACAACATGTCAATGTATAAAAGATGTGTGTTCTTTCAGAGTAGATATTACATATATTTAAAAAGCAATTAACTTAAACATAAAATGTTTAATAAGGTTTATAATAAAATTTACAATTTAGGTTAATGAAATACATTTTATAATACATGCATAAATGAGGCTTTAACCTATACATTAAAAATTTTTCAATAATTACCATTCATTATTAGTACGTTGGTATGTGTAAGAAACTTATATCTTCATTTCTAAATTTTATAATACATGCATAAATTAGGTTTTAACATTAAAAATTTGCCAATAATTACCATTCATTATTAATACATTGGTATGTTATAAAAAACTTATATCTCTATTTTTAAATTTAAAGAATTGAAAAATATGTTCGAAATAAAAATATTTCACTTTTTGTAAACAAACAATTATATACATTACCAATTATTAACTTTACTTACTAAAGATTATACCAAAAATGTAAATGCTTAAAAAAATTGGTTCAAAAACAAATTTTATTTAAATAGATTTTAGTTATAAAATTAGAAGAATGAATCGAGTATCAATTAACTATTTTTCAATTTAAATTGTCATTCTTTTAAAATATTGCATAAGAAAAAATGATTTTTTAATTTATTTTAGAAAATATAGTGTACTTATAAAATAATACAGTAAGAAATATAGTGAACATGTACTTTATATAATAAAATGACGTCAACCTAGTAAATGTAATAGAAAATATTAATTGAGCTTAAAAAATTTTATTTTTTATATTTTTAACATTTTAATATTTTTAAGAAATTGTTATATAGTTTGAGAAATCTTCAAAAAATTACCTCCTAATCTTTCTGTCCATTCAATTAGACTCTTTCATTAAATATATTATTTTTTTAATATACTATTTACATGAAAATTTGAATGAATTTTAACAAAATTTACATCTGTTTTAAACCTGCTTACGTAACTTTAACTGGTGTCTGTACTGCTAATAGTTTTTATAGCGGAAGTAGGTTCCACTACAATAAGTTTCTGCGTCTCCATCAAAATGATGGGACGGCTTATATGACGATTCTCTACCGCCGAGAGGAAGGTTCCTCCCTCAGGCCAGATTGACACCTATATGCAAAGTATCATTCGCAATCATAGTTCAGTAACTAGTCGTGTGACAGACAGTTCCGATCAGTTTATAATCTCGCTCTCAATATATAAACTCGCTTTATAATGAGTTAAACAATCCGCAATTTGTTTTATTTGTATATTAATAAAAGTTATTCATATATTAATCAAATGTTGTGTTAAGTGCATAGCCAATTCTCGACCATATTTTCTCTAAATTGGTGATCTGCAACTTGATTACTGTTAAAAAACAATAAAATGTACGGGTAGATTATATCATGACTATCCGAAATAGGACCGTTGACTTACCGGCAAGTGTCGTTGCAATGAGTACTATCATTGATTTACCTGTTCATTTACCGTTCTTATAGCCCGAAAAGAAGAACTTTTCCAAAGTTTGGAAACCATCCAAAATCATGGATAATGATGTCTGATTCGATAACTAGACTCAAAATGTGTCGAAAAGATTCAAGATATTGTTTGTAACCCATTTAATGAAATGAAATATGAAGTAATATAAAATCAACTTATAAAATGGCTATTAGACTCAGTCCCGACGCGATTACGTAAAATGTTATAGATGGTAAAGCATGATGAATATATACCACCGCAATTCAGGTGCAATCTATAGATACTCGTCAACTCTTCGGTAGACAGTAGATTTTTCAAGGAAATGTAGCAAAATCATTTGCCTTCCATAAATGCATTGATGTAAACCCACATATCCGGCCACGGTATCTCCGAACTCATTGAAATCATGGATCAAATCGCAAATCGGTCAAATGTCTTTGTTTGCGAAAGTGCCTTCTTTGACAGCAGTGCTGAATAGTTTCAAGAATGGCCGTATTTGCATCACGAGCAAAAATCCCATTCTACGTTTTTTCTTTAATACCTGTTCTGAAATGTGTTGTATTATGAAATCTTTCGAAATGTGAAAATTTTTCAAATGTGAAAATGCAAACATGACTTGTCTGATGTCAATATTATACATATTTTCAAATATGACACCATGGTGATAAATTTAAATTTATATTTGTGACACGATTTTATGAGGTCTATCATTGTCATTGACGTGAATTGCAGTTGATGGCATCAAAAACTGGAAGGAGACCGACTAACTCGCTGAAATCAGCTGTATCAGCTGACGAGACCTTTTATTTTTTGACACACAAAGGAGAATCACAAATGCAGTTTTTCGTCTGAATAACACCAGTAATATCCACTCAGTAAAGTATGGAAATTTGGACCATAGTGCGAAGGATAAAATTGATCTGATCAGCAAGATTAAACTGTATAATGACTACTGAACGTTAAATTTCTACACTAGATCAGATAAATACGCCCACTCGTGGGTCTTATGTAAGATGTTCTTGGGAAAATAATTTTTTTCAAAATCATTTTAATAGAGAATATTATAGTAAATTTTTATCATCATTTTATACTCGGCGTAGCTTACCAAACAAAATCCTTAAACTATATATGAAAGGAGCTAAGAAAAGTAAATCTCTAAAATAAACGAGACAGAAAGTTTCTTGTAATGGCTTAATAGAAGTAAATAATAAAGATACAACTGTTTTAATTTAACCTTTAAAATCTGCATTTATGACGATGATAAGGAGTGATTGTCTTTATACAACGTTAAAGAAAGATTTTTTCTAAGTAAAGTCGAGGAATCTCCTCGTTAAATTACGATCAGATTGGAAAGTGAAATTGACCAATCGTGTAAAACTTAAATTTAACTAGAATTATTTAAAAAGATCATTCTACTCTATATATGTAGTCTGTGCATTAGCTGTAATTGTTAATTATCGATATTGTTATTTTTACCATTATTAACACTGCTATATAATTACTATTAATGTTAATAATAAAGATGTCTTTTCCTTAACTAAGTAAAAATCACACCATATTATAGATGATTTTGATGTATTATTCATTTAACAATATTATTATATTAGTATCTATCGTTTGTATTAGTATAACTAATAGAAATATACTTTTCCATTTTCAATTGTCATTTTGCTATAATCATTCGTAAGAGAATGGTGCAGTAGATATTGTCGAGACTTCCATAAAATCATAAAAATATTGAGCCATTTTGAATCGCCTACTCTGACAATGATCTGACTGCAATAATTCACTACGGCTCTACCGAAACGTTGCGGCATGGCCTGTTTGTACTAATGCCGTTACGCTACTCAGGAGAGGAGTGCTTCTTCCTCAGAGCCTTCAGATGATAAAAAATTTTTGTCCTAGGTGTAAAAGATTCCTTCTCAATCGTCCTTTGATAGATACTTTCATCCGATTCGAAACAACCACCTCATTTTGAAATCAGTAATGCGATATCCGATTTGAACATCTATTTACTATTGATTGTGTATTAATCAAATTTTATTAAAGGTTTTATTGTACATACAGCCTTTCCTATTACATAATCAGTTATATGATTACTTTTTTAAAGTAGTGAATATACTATATTATGTAAAAAAACTATCATATCTAAACATTGCAATGTAGAGTAATGAATTTCTTAAAGACAACAAACTTTGTACGTACTTTCGAACTTATATTTTTCTACCATTTGTTTTTACTTAGAAAAATATTTTTTTAGGATATTTTTAAAAGTAATAAAAATATTTTATACCTTGAAAGATTTGTAAAAATACTGTTTTCAATTATTTAATTTAGGTTTTTTCATTTTTTTAAATAAGTTATTGATGATGCGAGGTTTGTATTTTACAATTATATATGTAAAGTAAAATTATGATAAAAAAACAGAAATAACTATTTATAAAATTTTATAAATTTTATAAAAATTTATAATTATACTAAATTTATAAAATTTAATAATAGCTATAAATATATCATGTTAATAAAATGAATAATTAAACATTTAGTTTTGTAATATAAAATTATCATGTGAACTTTTTAGTTAAAATTGATTAAATTTTAAATGTTAATATTTAGTTAACATTAATATTAATTTATTGATTTTTTCAAAGTTTAGTTATATAAATTAAGTAATATAATAGCAATGAAAACATTTATATCGATTAGTTCAAAGATATAAAGAAATACAAGACTCAGTGTTAGTAGACATATATTTGCTTATATTTATGGTGATTCTAGTTAATTTATTTCAAACTAATTTTAATAATTAAATGTAAAGTTTGTTACAATCAAAAACATTTAGAGTAAACACATTACTGATCATTGAGTACTTATACGTTTTATGAAATAAATGTAAATGTAGCTTAGCTTAAGTTAACGAAAGGTACTACTAATCAGTGACAAAAAATAATTTTTTTTGCAATCAGATAATTGGTATTGAATCAACAAAAAAAAAGATAAAACTGTCTTGTATAGCTAATTGAGTTAATAAGCAGATTTGCGTTCAGTAGTATTTTTATTTCATTATCAGAAACTAGATGTAAAAAAGTAGTATATAAATACTAGGACGTTCATCGCTAATTTATGCAGAATGGTTCAATTTCAAAAGTTATAGTCTGACCCTTAAATTCCGACTAGATAATTTATAATTTTCCATAATTCTCAAAATCCATGACCCCTATGTAGAATAAAAAAAGGAAAACATATAAGAAAGTAAAATAAAGTTGACGCATGTTGAGAAACTAAAGTGAAAAAGATAAGTTTCAAGATGATACTTATTGGTAGCTATGACCAGATGTACGAGAATGTATTACTGACTCCTTTGAAAAAGAACCTTCGACTTACTTTGTGTGCTCTGAGAGTTTTACCCTCACAGGCGAGGGTGACGTCGCAGTAGGCCTGGCGTTCGAGCAACTGGGAAAACATAGTTTGCAGGTTGCTGTGGTGATATTTCCATCGCAGACAATATTGCTGAGGGAACATGTTGCTGTTATTGGCTGCTGGCAGGGTGACTGGACCAGACTACTGCCTTGCTGTAGCATAAGCACTTCGGTAGCCGCCAAGACTCCAAGCGAGCTTGGTGACCCCCTCGTTGTTGTCGAAGATAAACTGCCTGCCACTACTAAAGCTTCCTCCGTCTTCGCCGCCGGAACTGGCGACGACGAAGACGCCAATTCACCTAAAACATAGTGAGCAACACTCGTTTAGTTTTTTGTTTATGTTTAAGCATAACTAGTTTTCAAGAGTTCAATTACCTTACAATATTATAAGATATAAGTTCGATTTGACTTCTCCAATGTACTTACAATCAATGTTTTATGTGTAACTTTTATGCTACTACTATTATGCATTCGTCAATTCTGGTGATCAACACAGTACTTGAATCACCAAATCTATACTTTATTTATTATTCATTGCCATTGCACATCACAATATGTATATCCTCAATTACATTTCTAAAATATTATATTCTTTTTGTATATATTCTTTTATTTTGTAGTTATAATTGAGGTGTATCAAGTTATTCTAAAATAGTACAAATGACCATACCACACGTGGTCGCACATGCGCGTGCGTTAATCTCTTCCCTTTTATTAACTTTTCGTTTTCTCCACTCTTCATATCAGGCGTAGAATTAATATTGATTAACTCAACTATTATCGATTATACTTCGTCCCTCGACAAATTTATTTTTACATATTACAATTATACGCGCCCTCTTATTGTAACCAACGCTAATAATAATTCTCAGACTGATCTATACCAGTCTCTTATCTCATGTTATCCTTCAGTACCTACAATTTGTTATGTGTACTTTATTTGTAAAGCACTTTTTTTATTAATACATATAAGTGATTCATATATTTGAAAAACGAATTATCAATATCATATTATGAAAAGCTATTTAATAATAAATATTATAATTTTATATTATAATAATTTGAATGTAAGTAATAACTTATATTAAAATTTCAATCCTACACTTAAAAAAGTAATTTTCTGTTTAGAGTATATTTTAAAAAACTTTTTAAAAAATTTAAATAACATATTTCAAGAACCATTCATGTCACAAATATTATTTGAAATATAACCAAAATAATTAAGCTATAATAACCTAATTAAATATATCTTTAATAAACATATTAAAAATAGCTTTAAATATATCTTTATTAATTAAATTTTTTTGAGTCCCCAAACAGTCTAAAATGGTCTAATTTTATAAATATCTAATCAAAATCTATTAACTCTAATAATTCGTATGAAAATACTGTTTAAAATTTTTTTATTTAAATTTTAACAAAAAGAAACTATCTTTAATATTTTTCAATTATATTTGACCTATAATCAACGAATTCAATTATAATTAAAATACAATAATTAAATGTAAATTATTACACTTATTGCAGTTGATAAAAAGTTTATTATAAAGTTATTATCTTATTTATAAATAAATAAGGATCAATGTGTATACCTGTAAATATTCTTATTTGCTATTTAATATAATTGAAGCTAAAACTCGTTTAACTTACAGTGACTAATATAATTATTTTATAGTTTTTATAGTTATAAAATTTTTACAAGTAATATTATAATGGTTTATACAATATTTTAATCAATTAAATGTCAAAATAAAAAATCTCAAAAATCAAAAAATAAAAAAGTCAATTAAACAATAAAAAAAATCAATTTAAATCAATCAAATCAATTTAATCTCAATTAATTAATTAAAATTAAATTTAAATAAAATAAAAAAATCGATTAATCTTTCATCAATACAATGAGTTAACATGAAATTCTCGTTTATAGTATTTATATAGTTATCCTACACATTTTTATATTACTGCTAATTCTTCTAAAATTAAAAGCATAAATTTTTAGTTAAAATATCAATTAGGTTTATATTTGATGAATTTACATTAATCTGAAACTGTAAAGTCGATGTTACATTTTTAAAATACTGTTTTAAAAAATGAGGCTACTCATCTTGAATTCATCTATTATAAAAATTATTTTTTTAAATTTGTCATACATAAAATAAATTTAAATTAAAAATACTTTTTAAAGAGTTACAATTTCATTTTGTCCAACCAAAATTGTATAATTAAATAAATTATTTTTGATGTGACTGAAGTTTCCACATTAGTGAATTCTTAAAAATGTATATTTTCTTTCAAAATTGATTTTAAACTCTTAATAATTTCATAATATTAACTAATTATATTAAAAATAATTTTTCCACGCTTAAAAATACCTCTACAGGGGATTAAAAATTTCAAAAAAACATAGGTTCAAAATTATTAGTATTCCACAAAATTTTATTTTCGATTAATATTAAACACTTAATAACTATACACAAAAATATCCTCATATTAAAAATTGATCAGGAACATTATTTTTAACAACATTATTCTGAACGTCACGCTATGAGTCTATAAGCGCACCAATTCTTATGCGTGTACACTATATTTACAACATTTTAATTGTTAATTTAATATATACCACAATTTCTCATTACAAAATATCGTAATACATACAAACTTAAATATATATAAAAATTTTGACATAAAAAATCGATCAACAACGATATCTTATACATTGTTAATAATTTTTATTTGGTTTTAAGGAACGATATTCCAAAATAACATTTTGTGGAATGCTAAAACTGCCTTTGTTATTAACAATAACTAACAGTATATGTGTATTTTTTACTTACATACTACACTTACACCTACACTTTGTTTTACTAGCAAAGAATTGAGAATGTTCTGGATTAATTTTAATATTGACATTATATAGATTGACTGGGCATTATATAAGGAACTGTATTCTTAAATAACATTTTTTGGTGTTCCAAAATTGTCTTTGTTATAAACATTTTAGTAAACTCCATGTTGTCATTGAATCGCATATGATTTTGCTTAACAATGTATAAGACATTGTTGATGGATTTTTTCTGTGAAAATTTTTGTATATATCGAACTTTGTATGAGTTACTATGTTTTATAATAAGAAATGGCAATATATATTAATTTGATAATTAATATGTTGTAAATATACCGTTACGTACATAAGAGGCGTTTGGAACAATGTTGTTAGAAACAATGTTCCAAATTGGTATTTAATATCAAAATTTTTTTACTTATAGTTTATTAGGTGCTTTATATTAATTAAAAATAAAATTTTGTGATATTCTAATAATTTTGGACTTATGATTTTTTGAATTTTTCAACCCTTTATAACGGTGGTTTTAAGGGACAGAAAGAATATTTTTAATATAATTCGTTCGTGTTGTAAAATTTATAAGCGTTTTATAATTAATTTTTTAAAAAAATATTCATTTTTAAATAACTTCAATTTGTTAATTCAACTGATTGAAACTTCAGACACATTACTTTTTTCATTTTATTAAAAATTTTTATGCAACAGAGTTTCGGAATAAATGTTCTTAAGAATATCAATAATAGAATTTTATTCTGAAAATAAATTTTCGTAAAGTGAAAATGTTATTTTTAACTTATATAAAATTGAAAAGATATTTCTATTATAAGAAACAAGTTTCTTATCTAATTGAAATACTTTTACGCGTTTAAAAGTATAAAATTATGAATATTTTAAGCACCTGACAGCTAATACTGTTGCTTACCAAAACTAGCCATACAAGTTACAAGGAGATACGCGACTTCTTGTTGTTTAACAAATCTTTAGATTTTTGGACTTTCTGAATCAAGAAAGACAATGTTATAAACAAAAATGAAAGAGAAATAGAATGCGAATGAAAAAAATAAGTAAAACCGGAAAGAAATTATAAATGTATAATACTAACCTAGCTCCCGACTTTGTATGGACAGTCGCAACGGTTGTCCGATCGAAAGGCGATTCAAATTCTCGAATTTGTTACCACTCTCCTTTTTATTCACAACCTTAGACAGGACGAAATGTTCTCTACCTTCTTGTGTTCTTTTCCAAGTCGTTTTTATCTCCCTGAAACGACTATGTTAACGTGATTATGCGACTGCACTTGCGAGGACTTTGGATATAATCCTGATTTTCTTTTCTGTAAAAAGATATCACACGACGTTGAGCATTTCTTTTGCTTGTACGAATATATTATTAATTATTATTTCAATTGCATTAGAAAAAGCTTTAAAACAATTATTAATATTTCATACGCTATATCTGAAATAACAGTAGCGCTTCCTACCTTAAATAAATTATTTCGTGTATCGGGGAAAAATCGATTAATATTCTTTTATAAAAATATAACTTTTTTTATGATTCGGAAAATATATATGTGCGATGAAAATTTTTTTAAATGCATATATTATTTAACGTATTAAAACAAGTTTGTCTTTTAACAAATATATATCAGCATTATAAAGCTTTTTTTTGTTGTTTCATGAGATAATCGTTTTACAATTATAACATTTATCCTACGAAAGTCTAATAAAAATACTATGAATATATATATTTAACTAATAGATCTTTATAATATATGCATACTATCGAATAGTTAATATTCACTTAGTTATACATTAATACTTCAATAATTAATCATTTTGTAATCATAAATTTGCATGTAGTCATATGCATACGTACGAATGCATAGAAGAGAGAATGAGAGCCCTAACAAAACCAAAAGAAAGAAAATCCAAAAATTTTTAAAAAAGAGTAAGTGGCTGAAAATTTCGAAAAAACCTAAGGGTGTAAATTTTATTAACCAGGACGACTACTTATATAAAAACTATAAGCAGAAAAAATGTGAAAAAACCGACACGAAACATTACTTTTAAAGCGCATTTTTAGCTCAGCGTAAATGCAAAGGTTTACACTATATTTTACAAAAAATTACAATAAATTGAAAAATTCTATAAATTGAAAAATTCTATAAATTATAAATATTATACAAAATATAATATGTGTTATAAGCTTCAATAAAAAAAATAGATCAGAAATATAGTTGCATGTCATTAAATATATTTACACTCATATACGCATTTCTTTCAAACATTACACTAAAATTCTTTTTAGATTTTTTTTCAATATCGAAATTGCAGTGGGAACTAATGTTCTATATTTCACTGCAATTTTTTATTCTATTAAGAAGTTGTTCTCTAATATTATTCTTTACACATTCTAGTGAAATTTGTATTTGAATATAGTGCGTTATAACAATATTACGGTATTAAAATAGTTCCGATCAGAAAATGTTTGCTTTACTGACATTTTTCGAATGTAAAAGGTACTTAGAAATCATAGGTATATGTATATTTAAGTACTTATTTATTACAATAAAAACTTGACTATTAATG